>ML100152.1:0-35582 GCA_003697995.1 Taxidea taxus jeffersonii
TTTTTTTTTTTTTAAAGTAATCTGTACATCCAGCATGAGGCTCAAACTCACAACCCGAAATCAAGAGTCACATGCTCTACAAACTGAGCCACAGGCGCCACAGGATTCTTTTTCTTTTTCTTGCTTGCTTGCTCTGACTAGGCATTCTAGTACTGTGTCAAATAGAAGTAATGTAAATGGGTATCCTTGTCCTGTTCTGGGTGTTTACTTTTTAATTTAGTATATTAGATATAAAATGCTTTTCTTTACGTAACATTGATTGCCACATATATCCATTCCAGTCCAGCTCTCTAGGCCTTATGGGATTATCCTGGCTCTTTTCATTAAGCCTGAAATTTTTTAGTTCTAACTACACTCTCCATTTCACTCTAAATTTCTTTTTGACTTAAAAGAAATCTCTGGTTACTTTACTATCTACCTTCTCCCATTTCAGCTCATTTTATCCATTCTCATACTATTATATTCATCCTCATCTCCCTTCTCTCTGTTTTTCAGCTATTACAGCCACATGGGAAAAGCCTAATTCTAATTAATCCAATTACCTGCCATTTACACATGTACATCTAGTCTCTGGGCAAAGCTAGAAAAAAAATTATACAACTCTGATATCTGATACGATATTATCATAAATTATGGTATCCATCTTTAATTTTGCCTGAAAAGTCTTAGGGTCCTTTTCATTCTCAGATTATCTCTCATTTCACAGAGAATAGGAGAAAGCTTTATCACGAACCCAGATTTCAGCCAGTAGGTCCAAAAGCATATATCTCTTCTTGGCTATCCCTCGGACACTTCAGAGTCATGGTAGCTTACACTGAACCTACCATCTCTCAACAGCTGCCACTACGCCTCACTGCAGTTGGCACCATCATCCAACCAGTTTTCCAGGAACCGTCCTTGATTCTCCTCTCGTTTTCATACCCATTCCAGTCCTGTAGGTTCTGCCTTCTAAGTATACCTCCAACTCTACCCACTTCTCTATTTCAACATTTCTAGTACATGAGTTCAGCAGCTCTGAACTCTATTTCTGCTTCTAATCTTGATATCCTTCAGTATATTTTCCATTTTTCATCTGGAGGATCTTTCTAAAATGCTAACTTGGAAATGTTTTCTTGTTTACTTTTATTTTTCTAAGGGATAATCTTAATTTCGTGTGCCCTGGAAAGCCCTTCATGATCTTACACCTCCACTTATTTCTCAGCGTGCTCTTAGCTTATACCCCATCTCTGCTGTACTAAACTTCATTTCGTAGAAGGACTTGACATGCTGCTCACCTCTTGTCCTTTATATTTGCTGTTTTCTCTCTTCCTCGTTCTCCTTCCTGTGCCTCAGCTTATACATCACTTCCTCCAGGAAGCCTTCCTTCGCTTGACCACTTAGATACACCCAGTAGTTTATAGCTCCCAGTTCTTAAGTTCATCAGAGATTTATTACAGTGCAATCACTTTGTATTGTAATTGGCTGATTACATGTCTGTATTTTCAACACTACCATATACAGATACTAGAGTTTGGTTATATCACCAGTGCCTCGTATAATATCTGACATACAGTAGATGCTCACTAATTATTGAATAAAGTAATATTGGCTTATAAAGAAGTTGACAAATTTTAGAAAAAATAGAACTTGAGTACCAGAAAGGACCTAAGCATTTACCAGAACTTTTTGGGTGTCCTTTTTGCTTAATCAGAAAAAATACTTTTTTTCCCATTAGATATGCATGCATTCTTCTTGGGCCAGTTCTCTAGCTTTGACATAGCCTGCTACCATAATTTGCCTTGAAATATATATATATATGTATTCTTTCTTTTTTCTTTTGTAGGTACTGTGTATTTAAAAAAAACCCTTGGGGCACCTGGGTGGCTCAGTCGATTATCGACATCTGCCTTCAGATCAGGTCACGATCCGAGGCTTCTGGGCTCCAGCCCTGAATTGGACTCCCTGATCAGCAGGGAACCAGCTTCTCCCTTTGCCTGCCATTCCACTGTTTGTGCTCTCACTCTCTTTCTCGCTCTCTCTCTGTCAAATAAATAAATAAAATCTAAAAAAAAAGGACCTCAAAAAATGCAAGAGACTCGTTTTATTTATTTATTTATAATTTATTTGACAGACAGAGATCACAAGTAGGCAGAGAGGCAGGCAGGGACAGGGGTCGGGGCGGGAAGCAGGATCCCCTCCGAGCAGAGAGCCCGATGTGGGTCCCAATCCCAAGACCCGGGATCATGACCCAAGCCCAAGGCAGAGGCTTTAACCCACTGAGCCACCCAGGTGCCCCAAAAGACTCATTTTTAAAAACTCTTCCTCATCATTGTTTCCCAGCCACCCAGATCCCTCTTCTGGAGACAGATCTCTTACTAACTAGTATATATCCATGCAGGATATGTTATATATATGTATATATACACACACACACATATACATATATATATGCATGTACTATAGCAATATCATGCAAACTACATACGCTGTTCTATATAACTTGCTTTCTTTATCTCAGAGATTGTTCTATATCAGTACTGATAGTACTGCCTTACTCTCCTTAATGTCTGCCTAATATTCCTTTTTAGAGATGTATCATAATTTATTTAACTGGTACCATATAAATAGACCAATGTGTTGAACATCCTTTCCTGTAACCAAGAACCATCTGTATTTCATTTTCTATGAAGCATCTGCTCATATGTTTTGCTCAGTTTCCCATTGATGTTTTCTTCTTAATTTAGAGAAACTTTTTTTTTTTTTAAGATTTTATTTATTTATTTGACAGAGAGAGACACAGCAAGAGAGGGAACACAGGTAAGGGGAGTAGGAGAGGAAGAAGCAGTTTCCCGCTGAGCAGGGAGTCTGGTAGGTGCTCAATCCCAGGACCCTGAGATCATGACCCGAGCAGAAGGCAGATGCCTAACAACTGAGCCACCCAGGCGTCCCTAGAGGAACTTTTTATATATTAAGGAAAATTAGCATTTTGTGATAAAAATATTCAAGTTTCCCCCCATGTTTCCTTCTCGTACTATGATCATTTCATGGTTTCCTTGATCCATGTAGAATTAATTTGTGTCACATGTATGTAATAGAGATTTTATTTTTTTATCCAGATGGTGCCAACTTTGTTTTTGTATGGATGATTAATCATTTGTTCAGTAATGTTTATTGAATAACCTTTCTTCTACTGATTGGAAGTATCTTTCTTTTTTCCATATTTTCACTTCCTCTGTGTATTTCAGTGTATTTCTAGTGCTGTTTCCTATTCCATTGCTCTGTTTTTCCATTCATGTACTTGTACTATGATGTTTTAAGGATGATAGCTTGAAAATATTTTTAGTATCTGGTAGCATATGTTCCTTCACTACTTATTGAGAAATTTTCTTGTGATTTTTACTTGCTTATTTTTCTTTATGAATTTTAAATCATGTTTCCATCCCTTGCTTCCCCTATCCACTACCATAAAGTTCAGTAAGTTAAAAAACAAAACAACAAAGTATTGGTGCACTCATGTCTTTTATTTGGCGTGTGTTGTTAGGGGGTATTTTGGAGGGAAATGTTCCCAAGTTAACAATAGTCTGAGGTTTTTGTCTATGTTTTTCTTGTATTATGTTTGGTTAATATAATAAGACGAACAGTCCGAAAACCTCCTTGTGTGGCATTATGGAATACTCTTTGTAGAACGCCAGCTTTAATGCAAAGTAGAAGTTCCATGTAGGCTTTTGGATGGATATTTAGGACTATGTACAGGCATTTTTTTCCTTGATGTCTTTGTATTCACAGGACTATATCTTTGTATTGCGCCTAACCTCGATTTTCCTTTGTTATTGACAATCCTAATCCATACAGCCTATCTTCAGTTAAGGGAATGCTCTTGGCTTTGTCAGTCTGGATTGCTAACATGCTTCCAAGTCACAGAGCTTTTGGAGATGAGCTCTCAGAATAGCTTTCCCCTTGTAATTTCTTCTTTGGTTTCGTTATTGAAAACTCTTTTCAAATATAGACAATACAAACATAATAAATGGAAGGAAGGGTTCATCTCCTTCATGATTCAATCTTTCTTAAACAACATTATTATTGACTGGCCTATTGGTTGCCAAAAAGGAAAATCAATTTTATTAGAAGTATTTGCTTGGCCACAGATCTTGGTACTAACCCAGCAGAGACAGGCTGATGTTATCAACTATCTGAAGACTAATTTTTACCATTAGCCTGAACAGAGTCATAATTAGAGATATGTCAAAGTCTGCTTCATGTTTTTCTCTCATTTTTTACCCGTCAGTGTATCTCCTCTGTACTTTTATTGCATTGCAATTTCTATGTTCTGTGACTGATGGAATTGAAATTTTTTATTTTATTTCTAAGAAAGATCCTTTATAGATTTCATTTGTTATCTGGCAGTATTATGGACACAGTTTTGTCTCTTCCACTGCTTGGTATTGATTTTTAGTTCAACTCTGGAAGTTAGGTTCTTAACCATATTTGAAATTGGGATATGGGTTAAATACACACACCCCCCACAGACCTCTTGAGTAATTTTGGTCTTTTAAGCCCTGGAGAAAGATTAAAACTACTCCCAAAGCGCACTGGAAGTATTTGAGTGCTGAAGATTTATTACTAGGTTTTCTCAGATTTGCTGTAAAGTAATGTTAAGGAACTCAGCAGGGTTGGGGGTAGAAAGTGGGAGCATCTGTGGTGTTAGGTGTTTACACTGTGTACTAGGTGTTGATGCAGTTCAAGTGGAAAATATTTTGAGTGGTACTGAAATGTTTAAGACTTGGCGATTTATAAATTACATAAACTTAGGGTTTACATAATGGCAGAGAGCACCATGCCCTCTCTGTGAATGCCTTGGTGACTGTGTGTCGTAAAAGATTTCAAAAACATGAGATGTTGGGGTGCCTGGTGGTTGAGCGACTGACTGCCTTCAGCTCAGCTCGTGATCTCATGGTCCTGGGATCGAGCCCTGCATTGGGCTCCCTGTTCGGCGGGGAGTCTGTTTCTCTCTCCCTCTTTGCCACTCCTTCTGCTTGTGCTCTCGCTCTCTGTCAAATAAATTTTTTAAAAGGAAAAAAAAACCGAGATGTTAACTAAAGTTATTTTGGTGATCATTTCACAGTATATACAAATATTGAACCCATTATGTTGTATACCTGAAACTAATATAATGTTGAATGTCGGTTACATCTCAGTTTAAAAAAAAAAAAAAAAGGATACTGTGTAATGAACGAATAAATGAATGAATCTGGAAAAAAAGAAAGAAATTCTGTCTCTGTAGATTGAAATTCTATCTCCTCTTATGTAGTTTTATAAAATAAATAGAAAATGTATTTTTCAAAGAAGTATAGCAATAATGACAAGTCTAGATCCCACCAGGGTGTTGTGGGGCTTAAATTAATGACAGTAGCCTCTCTACCTCAAGCTGTCTGGCTACTGCTGACCAAGTCTACTTCTTCTCCCCAAGTCCACCAAGAATATTACTGCCAACAGAGACTTCCCGAGACTGCTATTCATTATGTCACTAACCCTCAGAACTCTCTATGACTGCATTGTGCCTAAGACAAATTCTAAACTCTCTAGATCTGAATTCAGAGTTCTTCATTATCTGAAAAAAGACAGAAAACAAACTAAAAAACAAAGTCATGAGAAAAGTATAAAGCAGTAAGTTAATACATCAATAATTCTATTATGTGTGTGGTTTGGGGGAGGGGTAAAATATAAAACAGTTTTTTGTGTTTGCTGTGTACTGAGCATTTTATGTGTATTGTCTCTTTTAGTCATTGCATCAGTCCTATAATGTAGGTGTATTGTTATCAGCATTTTACTGGTGAAGACACAGGAGGTTGGGAAGTCTTAGAGCTAATAAGTGATAAAGTTTACATTTGAACATGTCATTCTGACTCTAAAGAAAGCCCAAACTCTTAACCACTCCACTGAAAAGTTTGAGTACATTTTATTCTCATCTTTATTTTCTCTGCTTACACATATATAACATATTTTAAAGCTACTCGGTTTGGGGAGCCTGGCTGGCTCAGTGGTAGAACATGCAACTCTTGATCTTGGGGTCATGAGTTCGAGCCGCATGTTGGGTGTAAAGATTACTTTAAAAAATAAATCAATAAAATAAATAAAAGTAGAAATTATAAAAAGATACTTGGTAAGTATTACACTAGCTTTCCTTTATTATTTAAAAGAATTGACATATAAAATACATTTAGTGAGATACATACAGTACAAAATTCTTAAGGACACAGCTTAATACACACACATACCACTAGTAGGTTTCTTTCCTTAAGCAACTTCCTATCAGTAACGATCCTCCCAATCCCACTCTGAGGGAACTATTATTCTGACTTTTATTGGCATCAGCTAGTTCTACCTCTCCTTGAAATTCAAATATTTGTAACATATATATTATTTTGAATCAGGTTTATTATGCTCAATATAACATATGCTCAACATAACATATATACATCACCATATACGTCATTTGTTCTTTATTGCAATATAATATTTTTTATCATGTGCATGCATGTACCACAATTTATACTCCTGTTGATGGACATTTAGTTTTTTTATTTTTTGCTCTTCAGTTTAATGAATATTGGCTATTATGAATAAAGTGGCTATAAACATTTTACATGGGAATATACACATATATTTTCATGTCTCTTGGGTATATACTTGGTAGAATTGCTGGATCGTACGGTAACTCTGTGTTTAGCCTTCTGAGGAACTACTTACGGTTTTTCAGAGAGACCGCCCCAGTTTACAGTCCCACCAGCAATGTGTGAGAGTGCCAGTTTTTCCTCATCCTTGTCAGCATAGCCATTTTAGCATATTTCATTGTGGTTTTGATTGTCATTGTCCTAATTGTTAATGATGTTGAGATCTTTTCCTCAGCTTATTCACCACTTTTGTATGTTCTTTGAAAGGTGAATGTCTTTTCAGATCCTGTGCCCACTTTTTTAAAAACTGGGTGAGGAAAAAAGGCCGCAGAAAGCACAATAAGGTTTTTTTAGAAACATAATTTATTGAGGGATATCATGGACTCAGGGCCAGCCCTTTTGAAGTGAATCATCATTTATGTCTCTTGTTGCCATCCTCTCTTCTTAGATATTAATCTGGGTGAAATCAACTTTGAAAGGACCAATAGTGGTAACCTCAAAGGGAAAATATGTCATAACAGAAGCCTGAAGGGTGTGAGTACAAGGGAGTAGGTTGGGGACCTTGCTTAGGTGATGGTATTAGTAGTAGGATAAATGAAGTAACTGCCTGATCAGACCTTTTATATTGTTTTTGGCAGTTTTCTTCTAATCTCCCGAAATTCTCTAGCCATCATTCAGAGGGACCCCCCAAAGAAAAGGGACTAGGTTAGTTTCTATAGGTGGTCTCTATACCTCATACAGCTAGAGCAGATTAATATTAACTATGTCTAGAGGAAGGGAGCGAAAACTGAATGGGAAAAAAATCAGAGAGGGAGACAAATCATGAGAGTCTATTGACTCTGGGAAACAAACTGAGCATTGTGAGGGGAAGTTGGGTGGGGAGATGGGGTAAGTGGGTGATGGGCATTAAGGAGGGCCCAAGCACTGGGTGTGGGTGTTATACACAACTGATGAATCGTTGAACACTACATCTGAAAATGATGTAGTATATGTTGGCTGATTGAATTTAAAAATCCATATGGAAAAAAGTAAAAAAAAGTCCCCATTTTAAGAATTTGGTTGTCTCTTTATTATTGAGTTGTGAGATTTATTATATATTACGAATACAAGCCCCTTATCAGGTACATGATTTGCAAATATGTTCTTCCATTCACCGGATTGTCTTTTTACTGGCATAATAGTATCCTTTGAAACACAAAAAGTTTCAATTTTGATGAAGTCCAATGTATCTAGTTTTTCTTTGATTTGTGTTTTTGATGTCATTTTAAGAAACTGTTGTTTAATCAGACATCATAGTGATAAGCCTTTTTCTTCTAAGAGTTTTACATAATGTTATCTCTTACATTTAGGTTTTTGATTAATTTTGAATTGCGTATGATGTGAGGTAGAGGTCCACCTTTACTCTTTTAAAAATGTGGATCTCCAGTTGTTTCAGTGTCATTGGTTGAAAAGACCATTCCTTTCCCCCCACTGAATTGTTGTAGCACCCTTTCCAAAAGTCATCAGACCGTAAATATAAAGATTAATTTCTAGATTTTCAGTTCTCTTCCATTGATTGATATGTCTACCCTTATGCCAGTACACGTCCTTTGTTAAATTTATTCCTTTGCTGAGATTTTCTGCTTTTCTCATTTATTTCAAGAATGCTCATTGAAATATTTTATGACTACTACTTTAAAATTCTAACACCTGAGTCACCTTGGTGTTTGGTGTATATTCATTGCCTTTGCTCATTCAAGTTCTGATTTTCTTGGTTCTTGATTACTGTGGCTTTGTAGTATGTTTTGAAACTGAGAAATGTGAGCTCTCTGACTTTGTTCTTTTCTTTCAAGGTGGTTTTTGCTATTCTGGGCCCTTGAATTTCCACATGAATTTTAGAATCAGCTTACTTATTTCTGCAAAACAAAAGGCAGCTGAGATTTGTATAGGGATTGCATTGAATCTGTAGGTCAATTTGGGGAGTAGTGCCATTTAAAAATATTAAGTCATCTCATCCATGGAATGTCTTTTCATTTACTTAGGGCTTGTTTAATTTCTTTCAGTTATGTCTTGTAGTTTCCAGTGTGTAAGTCTTACACTTCTTTTGTTAAATTTATTCCTAAGCAAAGGAATAGAAGATATAAAAAATAACTAAATGAAAATTATAGAACTGAAGATACAATAACTGAAATAAAAATTCACTGAATGGGCTCAATACCATAATGGAGATGACAGAGAAAAGAATCCGTGAACATGAAGTCCTATCAGTGGAAATTATCTAATTTAAAAAACTAAGAGAAGGTAGATGGAACAGAAATCAACAGAGCTTCCAGGATCTGACAGTTACAGAAGATTTAGGATTTTTTTTTGTCATCTGAGTCCCAGAAAGAGAAGAAAAACAGTGTGAAGCTGAAAAATATTCAAAGAATAATGGGGAAAACTTCGCAATTTGAGGAGTGACATTACAGATTAAAGAAGCTAAGCAAACCCAAACCAGATAAATCTGAAAAATTCTGTGCTGAATGTGTCAAAACCAAACTTTCAAAAATTAAAGAGAAGAAAACATTGAAAGCAGCTAGTAGGAAAGAATACATTATTTCTGTAGGGAAACAGTGATTCAGATGGTTTTTCGTGGAGGCCAGAAGAAATAGGCAATACATTTTTCAGGTGCTGAAAGAAAAGCTGTCAACTTGGAATTCTATAGCCAGTGAAAATATCTTTTAGGAATAAAGGTGAAATAAAGACATTCTCAAATGAAGAAAAATGCAGAGCAAATATTTGTCACCCACAGATCTACTCTAAAAGAATGGCTAAGTGGAAGGTTTTTTTTTTTTTTTAATTTTTATTTATTTGACAGATGGAGATCACAAGTAGGCAGAGAAGCAGGCAGAGAGAGGAGGAAACAGGCTCCCTGCTGAGCAGAGAGCCCGATGGGGGGCTCGATCCCAGGACTCTGGGATCATGACCTGAGCTGAAGGCAAAGGCTTTAACCCACTGAGCCACCCAGGTGCCCCAAGTGGAAGTTCTTTAAAGAGAAAGGGAATGATAACAGGAGGGAACTTGGAACATAAAGGAACATAAAGAAGAGAAACAACAAGGGCACCTGAGTGGCTCAGTTGGTTAAGCGGCTGCCTTTGGCTTGGGTCATGATTCCAGGGTCCTGGGATCAAGCCCTGCATCAGGCTCCCTGCTCAGCAGAGAGCCTGCTTCTCTCTCTCCCTCTGCCTGCTGCTCTTACTTGTGCTCTCTATCTCTCTGTCAAATAAAGAAAGAAAAACTTTTAAAAAGGGAGAGAGAAACAACAATAGAATGCATGAAAATAGGGGTAAAAATAATCTATCCTTTACTCTTGATTTTTTGATTTCATCGAATCAAAAATTTTTAACATCATCTGATGTTAAATATCCTACTGATCCATAGGAACTATTTAAGACAATTAAATTGGATAGGGGAGCATGTCTAGTTTCCTCTCCAAAATTAAGGAACATGGAAATATCAGTCCTTACAACAAAAATAATAGTGGAACATATTGACAAGACCCATGTCAAGGAGCTTACTCCCCATGTTTTCTTTTGTAGTTTTCTGGTTTCAGGTCATTAATCCATTTTGAGTTGATTTTTGTGTGTGGTGTAAGATAGGGATGCCAGTTATTAAGAGATTGTCTTAAAATCTCCAATTATGATTTTTTTCTCTTAGTTATGTTCCTTTTTATAAACCTCCAAACTATGTTATTAGATACAAATTTAAGATCTTGTTGAATTGACCCTTTTATCAGTAAGAAGTAGCTATTTTAAATTCTATTAATTTTTAGTATCTTAAAATATACTTTGTTCAATGTTATATAGTTATATCAGTTTTTCTTCGGATATTGTTTGCTTTATATATTTTTTCTGTCCTTTAAATTTTTTTTTTAAGATTTTATTTATTTATTTGTCAGAGAGATAGAGAGCACAAGTAGGCAGAGCAGCAGACAGAGGAAGAGGGAGAAGCAGGCTCCCTGCAGTGTGGGGCTCGATCCCAGGAACTCTGGGACCATGACCCCAGCCAAAGGCAGCTAGTTAACTGATTGAACCACCCAGGCACTCCTGTCCTTTAAATTTTACCCTATTTCTGTATTAGTCTGCTTGGGCTACCATGACAAAATACTACAGACAGAATGGCTTAAACAACAGACATTTTCTCACAGCTCTGGAGGCTTCAAGCCTAAGAGAGGAGGGCTGACAGGGTTGGTTTCTAGTGGGACTTCTAGTAGTGGCTTGCAGAAAGCTGCCTTCACATTTGTCCTCACATGGCCTTTCTTCTTTGTGCTCACAGAGAGGTCTCTGGTGTCTCCTCTGCTTCTAATAGGACAAGAGCCCTGTTGGATCAAGGCCCTACTCCTATAACCTCATTTAACCTTAATTACCACCATAAAGGCCCTGCCTCCAAATACAATTACACTGGGGGTAAGGGCTTCAATTTTACAAATTTGAGGGGAACATAATTCAGTTTATTAATACTATGTCTGTATATTTAAAGTGTGTTTCTTGTAAATAGCATGTAGTTAGGTCTTGGTTTTTATTCAGATCTTTATCTTTTAATGGCAAAGTTTATTTACATTTAATGTAATTAGTGGTATTATTCCATTTAATTTGCCATCTTTGTTTTGTTTCACCTGCTTTTTGTTTTTCTGCTTTTTCTGTTTTTCTGCTTTTCCATTCCCAATTTTTTCTGCATTTTTAAGTATTAAGTACTTTAAGTATTATATGAAGTATTATATTAAATATATTTTATTATTATATCATAAGTATAGTATATTATTATATTAAGTATTAAGTATATTTTAAGAATTTTCATTATTTCATTTTGCCTTGTTTAATGGGCATTTGCTATTCCCTTTATGATCATTCTTTTAGTGGTTGTGCTAGGAATGACAAAATAGTACCTTATTACAGTCTGCCTTAAATTAATGCTTTTGCCTCCTTGTGAACTCTGTAAAAATCTTAAAATAGTGCAATTCTGTTTATTTTTTTTCCTGCTTATGTTGCTATAACTGTGATATATTTTTACTTCTGTATTTGCTACGTATGTCACAGAATACTGTTTTGGCATTGAACAGTCTTGTCTTTTATCTTTGTGTGCATAAATGATGCTTTTTCATTACTTCTTTTTGATTTTTTTTTCATTCCTTCTTGCACTTTCCTGATTTCATCTGGTATCATTTTTCTTTTGCCTGAAGAACTTACTTTAGTATTTCTTCTACTACTGACTTCTAATGATGGGTAACCTCAGCCTTAGTTCTCTGAATATGTCTGTTTCACTTATTGTTTAAAAAGATAATTTTGTGAGGCGCCTGGGTTGCTCAGTGGGTTAAAGCCTCTGCCTTTGGCTCAGGTCATGATCTCAGGGTCCTGGGATCGAGCCCCAGTTGGGCTCTCTGCTCAGCAGAGAGCCTGCTTCCTCGTCTCTCTCTGCCTGCCTCTCTGCCTACTTGTGCTCTCTGTCTGTCAAATAAATAAATAAATCTTTTTTAAAAAAAGATAATTTTGCTTGATAGAGAATTCTCTGTTGGCCACTTTCTTCTTTCTGCCCTTCAGAGCTGTCATTCCATATTCTGTTAGCTCTCATGTTTTCTTTTTAGAAGTTAGCTGTAACTCTTACTGTTCTTACCCTGTTGATGATGTCTTTTTTTTTTTTTTAAGATTTATTTATTTATTTGTCAGAAAGAGTGAGCACAGGCAGACAGAGAGAGGAGGAAGCAGGCTTCCTGCTGAGCAAGGAGCCTGATGTGGGACTTGATCCCAGGGATGCTGGGATCATGACCTGAGCCAAAGGCAGACACTTAACCAACTGAGCCACCCAGGCGTCCCAGTGATGTCTTTTGGTCTGACAGCATTTAAGATTTTCCCAATATATATCATTTTCTAGCAGTGACTGAGTAGGTGCTATTGTTTAACTCTTCTTGGGGTCCACTGAACCTTTTGACATACCTTTTCTTGATTTTTCAGAATTTTTCACTGTGATGTCTTCAGATATTCTGCTCCATTCTTTTACCTGGAAGTATAATTTCTCATATTTTGGACCATTTGGCATGTATTCTAAAAATCATATATTCTTTTATTTTTATGTTTTATTTTGCTTCTTAGTTCTCTAAGTGCTCCAGTTTGGATAATTTTTGTTGACCCATCTTTGCCTTTAATAATCTTCTCTTCTGCTGTTAAGTTCTTAATTACACTGAGTTCTTAATTACAAACATTGTAATATTTCAGTTCTAGAATGACCATTTGATTAACTTTACCTAATCCCTTTTTATGTTGAAATTTTTCATCTTTTCTATTTTTTTTCATGTATTTGCAATAATCACTTTAAAGTTCTTTTTCTTAACTTAAATAGCTGAATCTGGGGCACCTGCGTGGCTCCATTGTTAAGCGTCTGCCTACAGCTCAGGTCATGATCCCAAAGTCCTGGGATCGAGCCCCACATCAGGCTCCCTGCTCAGTCAGAAGCCCCTTCTTCCTTTCCCACTCCCCCTGCTTGTGTTCCCTCTTTCACTGTCCCTCTCTCGCTCTTGCTGTCAAATAAATAAATAAATAATCTTAAAAAAATAAATAAATACCAGAATCATCTTTGAAACTGCTGCTTTTGGCTCTTCTCTATTGTTTATGGATCACAATTTCCCACTTGTCTACATATTTCAATAATTTTTTATTTTGAAGCAATCTAAATTTATACAAACAAGAGTGTGTTTGAACCTTAAACCTTGAATTAGAAGAGTATTTTGCCAACATTATGCCCTATCACCCCTATACAAACAAGGACATTCTGCTCTATAACCACAATACAACTATCATGATCAGAATATTATTACTGTCATCTAATCTTGATACATTATTCAAATATTGCCAGTTGGCCCTTGAGGATCTTTTTTTTTTAAGATTTATTCATTCTATTTTTTTATAGTTTCATGTACTTTAATAGCAAACTTACAGGAACAGCACAGAAGACAGACAACATTAAAAACTTCATGTATTTGCATGTAGGACAACTCAGAAAAGTCTAACGAATGATGTGTATGATAAAAATGCTACAAACACCATTTAGTTGCCATCAATAAGAAATTTACTTATTTTTTAAAAATCCAAATGCTGGCATTGTTCCAGAAAAATTTAACAGGTTTATTTATAATTGTTATAAAGTTGAACTGCTGTAACTTTATCAATCAAAATGTTTGGCTGAAACATTTTGACTTGCATTAATGCTTTATGTCCCTGCATTTATATTAAAAATTGACACACAAATGAAAACTGAAAAACCGCCAATACCTCTTTTCTGTCCCCTATTTTTCCATTTGCAGTCATATATGTAGTTACCTTTTGACCCCATGGGAAAAAATTTCTAACGTTCAGAACTACCAATAACAGGAAGAAGAGAATTTTTTTTTTTTAAAGAATGACATGTTTTCCGTCATAGTGGATTCTTTTTTTTTTTTTAAAGATTTTATTTTTATTTATTTGTTAGAGAGAGAGAGAGAGAGAGCGAGCACAGGCAGAGTGGCAAGCAGAGGCAGAGGGAGAAGCAGGCTCCCTGCTGAGCAAGGAGCCCGATGTGGGACTCGATCCCAGGACGCTGGGATCATGACCTGAGCCGAAGGCAGCCGCTTAACCAACTGAGCCACCCAGGCGTCCCCGTCATAGTGGATTCTTAAGCACATTCTGCACGTATGTGGTGTGCTAGCTGGAGGTCTTCCAGCATAACTGTGACACATTTGGCATGGATAGCACACAGGTCTTCAAAGAGGCCCACCAGATAGGCCCCACTTGCCTCCTGCGAAGCACCAGTAGCTGCACTCTGGAAGCACAGATGTGTTTTGAAGTCCTGAGCGATTACCCGCACCAGACGCTGGAAAGGCAATTTGCAGATCAGGTCAGTGGACTTAATGATAACGTCTAATTTCACGGATTGCCACAGTACCAGGTCTGTACTGATGAGGTTTCTTCACCCCTCCAGTAGAGGGCACACTCTTGGGAGCGGCTTTTGTAGCCAGTTGGTTCCTCCATGCTTTACCACCCGTCGATTTGCAGGCAGTCTGCTTTGTACAAGCCATGGTACAGAAACGTCCTTACTCACCCCTTTTTCCTTCGGCTGGAGCTCAGTGAGCTGGAGGCAGGGCTTATTCATTCTATTTTAGAGAGCAATAGAGTGGGGAGGGGCGAGAGAGAGGGAGACAGGCAGACTCCCAGTGAGCACGGAGACCAACTTGGGGATCCATCCCAGGATCCTGAGATCATGACCTGAGCCGAAACCAAGAGTCAGAGGCTCAACTGACTAAGCCACCCATGTGTCACCCTGGAAGGTCTTTTATAACAAAAGCATTCAGTTTAGAATCACACAGACCAATTATTTTTTAGACTATTTCTCATTTGGAGTTTGTCTGATGTTTCCTCCTGATTATGTTTATGTTATGCATCTCTAGAGGGATGTTGTAGAAGTGATACTGTATCCTTATTGGAACCTATCTGATAGCACATACTTTCAAATTGCGCCATTACTGATGTTTATTTTGATCACTTGGTTAGGGTGTTATATGCCAAGATTCTTCATAGTAAAATACTTTTGTCCCTTTGTTATTCATTACTGTTTTGTTGGAAAGATACTTAGATATAAATATCCGGTCCTCATAAAAACTTTAACTCATGCTTTTATTTACATCAGTTTGGATTCATAGTTCTCTATTTTATTTAATATTATAATATACTGTTATCATTATTTAAATTTATGCTCAAATTATTCCAGGTTTGTTCAGTGAGAGCCCTTCAGTCTGACTCCTGTGTCTTTTTGACACATGCCCTTAATTCATTGAGAATTTTCACACTTTCTGGCATAACAAGAACTCCAGTTCATCTTGAACTTTTCCCTTTCCCAGCCATGGAAACAGCAGTTTCTCCAAAGAGCTGTGGTTCATTTTAGTAGAGAATAGAGAATGGTTTTTAGAAACCAAGATCTGAGTAATAGGTGTGCTCATTGCTGTTGGGCTATCACTCGTCCCAGATCCTCTTACACACACACACACACACACACACACACACACACACACATACATCTGTGTTCATTTTTTTGTGTGTGCTGTGTTTGTGTTTACCATAAGTTTACACCAGTACCTCTACTTCCAGTTGAATACCACAAGATTCATTCAATTTTTCTATATTTGTAACTCTTTTTCTCTGACAGTGAGATGCCTGGCTCTCATTATCTTCTCATATTTACTTACTTGATCAATCTCCCAGTGTGTAACCAGTCTCTCATTGCTCTTGCCACCCCCTGTCCTGCACGGATGCCCTCATCATACTGAAGTTCTGAGGGTTTGCTCAGACCACTTTCCTGGAGGATGATGTCCTCACATCTCATGGTCGTTGACACTCTGAGATGGTTTACTTTCCCATGGGAATGCCTTCCTCAGTCAGCTTAGGCTTCAACATCCAATACCTTGTCAACCTTTTTTTTTTTTTTAAGATTTTATTTATTTATTTGACAGAGAGAGTGCACAAGCAGGGAGAGCAGCAGAGGAAGAGGGAGAAGCAGCTCCACTCTGAGCAGGGAGTCCAAAGCGGGGCTCAATGCCAGGACCCTGGGATCACGACCTGAGCGGAAGGCAGGTCCTTAACCGACTGAACCACCCAGGCACCCCTCTTGCCAATCTTTTTAAGGGTATCTTCTTCACTCCACTTGGACTCTGATACTTTGTCCCAGACCATCTTTTGTCTGGACATCTTCCTCATCCTGCATGAGCCCTGACACCTCACATTAGGCTGCTGGCACTCCCAGTGGACACGCTCATCATCCTAGTTAGTCTGTAATACCTTGCTCTCTACAAGACTCTTCCCTTCTTCTTTACCTTTCCACTCCTGTGGACACCTGCTTCATTCAGCCTTACCTGTGGTTTTAAAACTGAACTATTCACTAAAAGAAAAGGAAGAGCTTTATCTCCTAATTTCGTTATGGTATGTTGCACATTATGTATAAAGAACAATGAAGACTGAAGTCAGTGTTATTTTCCCCCAAGAGAGGGCACTCCTGATCTTCCCTGAGATACTGATTGAGGAGCTGATCACCTCAGGCCAATGAGGAATTAAGCTAGTTTGGTGCCATGTTGCAGCTCTAGTTATACCTCTGCTTTCCTACATATCTGGGGAAGGCTTCTTAGGGCTGTTGCTTGTGAGCCTGTGGGTCTCTGCCTGCCTGCCTTGAAAGACTGATGAAGACTTGATCTGATTCTTTCTGCTTTGAGCCTTTTTCTCTAGTTTCCCATCTCACACTGCTTCCAAATTTTGGCAAATGTGTTTATGCTGAGATTTATTGTTTGAGGTAGGCCCCCTTCCTCAAGGAGCGCTGTCTCTCTCAAATATTGCAAGACAACAGATTCCTATGTGTTCTTTTAAAAACTATGATTTCCCACGCGGCCTCTGAATTCAGAAATTAAACCACGTGGGAAAATAACACTTTGTATTTGGGACTTTTGAAATTTTTCAATTGTTGAACCAATCCCAAACAACCTCCAAAAGTTTTGCTGATTTTATTTTACCCAGTGTCATCATTTTATTTGAGCCACTCTTAATCCTTAGCGTTTACACAGAATCAACAAATACCCCTAGGTAAGAAAGCATCAGGAGAGAGCTTATTCTCTCTCTCTCTCTTTTTAAATTTTTTTTGAGAACCTCTTCTCTGAATAGCTCTCTGATTTAGTTCACCAGTCCTTTTTACTTCCATGACTCTTTATAAATACAGCTTTTCAGTTTACCTAACTTTTTAAAATTGTTGCATTAGAAAAATTATATCTTCTTACAACTTATTTGGAACCAAAAAACAGCCATACATGTGGTTTCTGTATTTCTTTTTCAGTTAATGTTCTATAGTGAAAATTTTTCCATATCATTGAATTGTTTTAAAGTTTTTTATTGTTCTTTTTAATAGCTTATCAAACTGAGGGCCTTATATCCCTGGCAACAGTGGCATACATGATACATGCAAGAATACATGAGAAGCCAGAGTGCCTGGGTGGCTCAATTGGTTATGCGTCTGACTCCGGCTTAGGTCATGAATTCGGGGTCCTGGGATCAGGCCCTGAGTCGGCTCCATGTTCAGTGGAGCATCGGCTTCTCCCTCCACCTCTCTTTCTCTGCCCGTCTCCCTGCTCATCCTCTCTCTCTCTCTCTCCCCCCCCTTCAAATAAATAAATCCTTAAGAAAGTTAAAAAAAATTAAAATGTAATAAAAAAGTATATATGAGAAACCATAAGATGAATATGGTGCATCTAGAAGTAGCTCTAAAAATCATTTTATAGGTAAACAAACATAGATCTATAATTGTGAAGTAGGATATAAAATGTACACACATTACTTAGATAAAACAAGGTCTCAAGGAAATTTCTTGTTTTCAGTAAGTCTGTGTAGTCACTTAAGATATTCTTTCATTTTTTTGGACAAGAAGACAGCTGGAGCTGGCAAGGTCACCAAGTCTGCCCAGAAAGTTCAGAAGGCTAAATGAATATTACCCCAATACCTGCCACCCCAGTGTTAAATCAGTGGTGAAAAAACAGTCTCAGAACTGTTTGTGTCAACTGGCCTTTTAAGTTTAATAGTAAAAGATTGGTTAATGATAACAGTGTATTGTAAAACCTCCAGAAGGAAAGAAGAATTTGTGGACCATTGTTTTTTGACATTTTAACATTTTGAAATTGAGATATGTCTTAAAATCGCTGTTAATCATTAAATAATGTAGTTGTTATTGCCAATGTTTGAATAAAGTTAGGCTTTAGTTATTTAACTTTCTTTATGGTATCTTTTGCCATATAAAATTTTTTAATTTTTATGTAGTCAAATTTATCAGCCTTTTTATTGCCTGTGGAGTTTTAGTCATGGTAAGCTTTTTCTTACACCAAGGTTAAAGAGGAATTCACCTATGGTTTTTCCTGGTATGTGTAGGGTTTCATGTTCTATATTCAGATCCCTAAATGTATGGTGTGAGATATGAGCCCAATTTTGTTTTTTCCCAAATGGCTACCCAGTTGGGTTAGCATCATTTATTTACAAGGCCATCCCCTAGTGACCCAAGGTGCCACCTTTGTCCTGTACTAAATTTCCGTATGTGTTTGGATTTGGTTCTGGCTTTTATAGTCTATTCTTCTAGTCTCTTTGTTCACTTACCAATACTACATGATTTGATAAAGGGGCCTCATAGTAGGTATTGATGTTTGGAACAGTGATTCCTCCCTCATAGGTTTTCCTTTTAAATGTTTTCCTGGCTATTCTATATATTCATTTGTTTGTTTTATATGAACTTTGTTTTTTTTTTTTATTGTGTTATGTTAGTCACCATAAAATACATCATTAGGGGTTTTTTCCATTTTATTTTATTTCTTTTCAGTGTTCCAGCATTCATTGTTTATGCACCACACTCAGTGCTCCATGCAATACGTGCCCTCCATAATACCCACCACCAGGCTCACCCGACCCCCCACCCTCTTCCCCTCCAAAACCCTCAGTTTGTTTCTCAGAGTCCACAGTATCTCATAGTTCATCTCCTCCTCCGATTTCCTCCAATTCACTTTTTCTTTCCTTCTCCTAATGTCCTCCATGTTATTCCTTATGCTCCACAAGTAAGTGAAACCATATGATAATTGACTTTCTCTGCTTGACTTATTTCACTCAGCATAATCTCCTCCAGTCCCATCCATGTTGATGCAAAAGCTGGGTATTCATCCTTTCTTTTGGCTGAGTAGTATTCCATTGTATACATGGACCACATCTTTTTTATCCATTCATCTGTTGAAGGACATAGCTCTTTCCACAGTTTGGCTATTGTAGACATTGCTGCTATGAACATTGGAGTACATATGGCCCTTTTTTTCACTACATCTGTATCTTTGGGATAAATACCCAGTAGTGCAATTGCTGGGTGATAGGGTGGTCTATTTTTAATTTTTTGAGGAATCTCCACACTGTTTTCCAAAGTAGCTGTACCAGCTTACATTCCCACCAACAGTGTAAGAGGGTCCCCATTTCTCCACATCCTCTCCAACATTTGTTGTTTTCTGCCTTGTTTATCTTTGCCATTCTAACTGCTGTAAACTGGTATCTCAATGTGGTTTTGATTTTATTTTTCCCTGATGGCTAATGATGATGAACATTTTTTCATGTGTCTGCTAACTATTTGTATGTCTTCATTGGAGAAGTGTCTGCGTCTTCTGCCCATTTTTTGACATGATTTTCTATTTTTGGGGTGTTAAGTTTGAGAAGTTCTTTATAGACCTTGGATATCTGCTCTTTGTCTGTAGTGTCATTTGCGAATATTCTCTCCCATTCTATGAGTTACCTCTTTGTTTCATTGACTGTTTCCTTTGCTGTGCGGAAGCTTCTTATCTTGATGAAGTCCCAAAAGTTATTTTCACTTTTGTTTCCTTTGCCTTTGGAGACGTGTCTTGAACGACGTTGCTGTGGCTGGTTTCTGCCTATGTTCTCCCCCAGGATTTTGATAGATTCCTGTCTCAGGTTGAGGTCTTTCAGTCATTTTGAGTTTATCTTTGTGTTTGGTGTAAGAGAATAGTCGAGTTTCATTCTTCTACACATAGCTGTCCAATTTTCCCAGCACCATTTATTGAAGAGACTGTCTTTTTTCCATTGGATATATTTTCCTGTTTTGTTGAAGATAATTTGACCATAGAGCTGAGGGTCCATATCTGGGCTCTCTACTCTGTTCCATTGGTCTATGTGTCTGTTTTTGTGCCAGAACCATGCTGTCTTGGTGATCAGAGCTTTGTAATAAAGCTTGAAATCAGGCAATGTGATGCTCCCCAACTGTTTTTCTTTTTCAATATTTCCTTAGCTGTTCAGAGTCTTTTCTGGTCCCATACAAATTTTAGGATTTTTTTGTTGTAGCACTTTGAAAAATGCTGCTGGTCAATCATTGTAATAGAATAAATCAATAAGAGAAAAGAGAAGAACCACATAGTCCTCTAAATTGATCCAGAAAAATCCTTTGACAAAATATCGCATCCTTTCCTGATTAAAACTCTTCAAAGTATAGGGATAGAGGGAACATTTCTCAACTTCGTTTATAAAATCCATCTAAGAATAACCCACAGCAAATATCATTCTCAATGGGGAAAAGCTGACAGCCTTCCCACTGAGATCAGGAACATGACAAGGATGTCTACCCTCGCCACTGTTGTTCAACATAGTATTAGAAGTCCTAGCCACAGCAATCAGACAACTAAAAGAAACAAAAGGTATCCAAATTGGCAAAGAAGAAGTCAAACTCTCTCTCTTCCCAGATGACGTGATACTTTATGTGGAAAACACAAAAGGCTGCACCCCCAAACTACTAGAACTCATACGCAATTCAGTAATGTGGCAGGATACAAAAACAATGCACAGAAAACAGTTGCTTTCTTATACACTAACAATGAAACTGTAGAAAGGGCAATTAAAGAATCAATTCCATTTACAGCAGCACCAAAAACCATAAGATACCTTGGAATAAACCTAACCAAATGAGGTAAAGGATCTGTACTCGAACTACAGAACACACATGAAAGAAATTGATGAAGACACAGAAGGATGGAAAAACATTCCATGCTCATGGATCAGAAGAATAAACATTGTTAAAATGTCTATGGTGCCCAGAGCAATCTATACTTTCAGTGCCATCCCGATCAAAATACCAGCAGCTGTTTTATATGAACTTTAATACTGACTTGTGTACCTTAATAAAATAGTTTGTTGGTGTTTTTAATGAGATTATATTGAATTTATAAATTAGGGAGAATTGATATATTCATAATATTGAGTCATCCTGTCCATCAAATGTCTTTCCATTTGATCAAGTCTGCTTTTGCATCTTTCCAGGAGTATTTAAAGTTTTTCTTCACCTAGGATTTGAGCATTTCCTGTTAAATTTATCCTTGAATACTTTTTCTGCTGCTATAAACTGTCTAGTATTTGTTTTTCAAATAATGTTTGAGATGTTTAGGTTTCTTATTACTTTCATGTAGTTCCTATACTATTTTTGTGATGTTAAGTCATTGTCTACATTTCAGATATTTCAACTAGAAGGGAAGGTGTAAATATGTTAAATTTTCCTGATTTCCCTCACCTATTGTCCTGTGACCCTAATTAAGGGTCATTTGAAAAGTCTGGGCTAATGTGTTAAATCACCTGTATGATTTGCTAGAGAATTGCTCTAATCCCAGTTAAGAATATGCAATTTAACGAAAGTCAGGTGTGAAAACAACCTCTTTGCCATAGCACAATACATTTTGTCATTTGATCTTTTCCTGCTGAGTGGCTCATTATGAAAATAGCCTTAGCTCTCAAATTATTTCTTTAATCCTTGATTCTCTCACACATTGTAAAGAGTCCAGTCCTCATA
Organism: Taxidea taxus jeffersonii; assembly: GCA_003697995.1. Taxonomy (NCBI): domain Eukaryota; kingdom Metazoa; phylum Chordata; class Mammalia; order Carnivora; family Mustelidae; genus Taxidea; species Taxidea taxus. Next base: position 22,032 of record ML100152.1, read on the forward strand.
CCAGTTTTGTTTTCTTACTAGATTACTGATATGTTTTGGGTGCTAAAGAAGAAATGTTGTTTACTAGTGCTTGAGCTTAGAACCTTTCCACATGGGAAAATAGAAAACTCTAAAATGAATGAAGTTTTACATAATCTACAGAACCTAAGTGAGTGTGTATGGTAGAGAGGAGAGGGTGAATGGAGATTAAATCCAGTAGCTGTACTTTTAAAAAATATAATTATTTAAAAAAATAAAAGAAATCAAAATATATATATAATTGTTTTATTTTTCATTGCAGCAATCACTTTCATGTGTGCCTATCTTTCCTGCGAGATTATTTGATAAGAACACTTCCATTACTAAAGACTTAATAAATCACTGATTTATAATGTTATGTATGGCATATCCTTTTGTCCTCAGAATGTACCTTCCAAATATACATGGAATTCTCAGCATTTTGAGGGCAGGGTTTGTGCTATAATTTTGCATTGCTTTTAATATTGATATTACTATTAGACTTAGCCTTTCTAATTAAATCTTTCTTTTATGTTCCCTCGAGCTAATCAAAACTCAAAGTTTCAGTAATCAAAGAAGTAAAAGGGTTTTTGTTATGTCAGAAACATCAATTGAAAATGTATAGAGTTTTTAGGATTTCTTTTATATGTTCTAAAAATTTTACAATTTCTGTATCAAATACTACTCATCCCAGAATGTGTGAATATTCTTACATAATATTATTTACATTTTAAAATAGTTTTTTATATTTAGGTGGTAAATCATGAAGTTGGAACAGCATATTTCACAAATCCTGATCCCACTGATTATTGTTGATACCAACATAATTTAAACTTCTCATTGGCCAATATGTACTCTGTCCTAGTGGATTATTGATTAAAAACAGATGTACTTGTACATTCTTATTCTTTGCAACTTTGGATATTGCTTTCTTGGTGACATTCTGATTTGTCTGCTTTTAATGCTTTAACCAGCTATAGGAAAAGTGCTTTTAGCTTAAGACTAGTACCATTCTTAGATCATGGAATGGTTTTTTTCTTGATGCTCTGAGATTATTTAATGTTTTTAAGTTACAATCTTGCAAATGATTGCTTTGATGGGTTGCTCTCTAATGAAACCCTAAAATAGCACCAAAGTGTTAAAATGGCAAGTACTTTGGTTTTTAAATGCAAAGAACATGTTTAGAAAGCTGAAATAGAAGGGAAAACTCTAATGAATGAAAAGAAATAAAAAGTAAATGAGGTAATCAAAGTCAGAGAAATTGATATTGGCAGGTTCTGAATGATGTTCCTAGATGAGCAATCTTTCAAAATACTTCTTGTACATTGCTGCTATTCTTTTATTTATTATTAAAATAACATGATCCATGAGGAGCTTGGGGTGACTCTCGGCCTAGCTAATTCTAATTAATCCAGTCGGGGAGAGCAGTAGGGTAAGTGGAGCAGTCTATCGGATTGAAATTCATAACTTAATTGAGGTCAAAGTCCCGGTCTGGGAGAACAAAAGTCTTTTGCTAGGACCAGGCAGATCAATAGCAATAAATATCTGGCTTGGATACAAGTCGCTTATAGTGACAGATTATCTGACAGTGGCCAGAGGTCTTGGTTCTGTTAAGGGCAAAGTCTTGAGCATACCATGGTTCTTGCTGATGTTCAGTCCACACCCATGACTCTGGGAAAGAAGTGATGCTCTCAAGAACTCTTGAAAGTCTTCTGGAAGCACTATGTGTGAATCTCCAAGTGACTTCTTTTTGTTATTATCAAATGAACGTTCCTTAGTGATACATTTTTTTAAACAAGAAGAGTTTCTATCACATTTATCACATTGCCTGTTAAGATCCAGAGGATTTGCAAAATCTGTTTATCTAACTTTTCCATCAGTAATTCAAAAAGAATATATAGATTGCTTTTGGGAAGGAATGTAACACAAGCCCATGTTGTCTTGATTTGTATATAACTGTAGAAGTTAAGAGGACCATGTTACATTAACATTTATGAGTTAGTATTAACCATTTTAAGTGTGATAATTTTATTTTTGATTGTGTAGGATTTTTTTCCTTACTGTTTTTAGGCACACAGTGATTTATTTAGGGACAAGATGTCATGTCGTCCATAATATCTTTAACCTACTTCAAAAAAAATATGGCAAAATATTAATAGTTGTTAAATATGAATAATAGGTCTCTGCTTTTCTCTATATATGTTATTTTCATAAAAATGTAGCCACCAAAAAGAACCATGTGTAATAAAACCATTAGGCTAATGTGTTACTGGAAAAGGTTTCTCTCTGTCCCATTCTGCTCATACTTTTAATTAATTTCTACTTAGTTTTCAATGCTTGGCTTCTTTTATGCATTATATTATTGTTTATCCATAGTAATAATAATTGCTTGATTAGTATAAACCTTTGGCATTCCACTCATTGTTTAATAATGTTATTGCTACTCAGGCTTAACTACCATCTGACTATGGGAAAGTGAACTCTTGAGATCCACAGTTGTTGGCTGTGTAAGGTATGGAGAGCTACATAGTATAAATGGTTGGAATTATCATTCCTTCATGAGTGTATTATTGTGGCAACTTATTAAAGGGACTTTTTGATCTTCTGTAAAATTGATACATTAGTCTTCCTTAAATATCAGTATCTAAATGCTACTTCAGTATATGATTCTATGATCAAGAACTTCTGGTGGTTTCTTGTCTATGAATCAGTCCTTAACTTTTATGATTGACTCTCAGAGCCCCACCTCTATGACCGTACTGTTTTATCTAGTGTTCCTTGCTTTATGAAGTTGCTGAGTTCACTTTGTGTATCCCAGAAGTTTCTAAATCTGGATCACCAGAATCAACTATAGATCTTTAAAAAAATAATAAATAAACCTCAATTCCAGAAATTATGACTTAGTAGGTGAGTTGGGGATGGCAGGTATTGGGAGGGTGAGAATCTCAAATTTATAAAATGTCTGCAATGTAATTCTGTTGTGCCAGGCTTCTCTGTATTCACCTGCCAGCTCTGTGGTGCCATCTATCTTAAGTGGAATAGAATCCTTAGGATTCTTAGGATAGAATCATCAGATTAAACTGATTCATTGCTGTGATGAATCACTAACAACTGTTTAGAATTCCTAGATTTTTAAAGGATGGATGCAAATTAAGATATAATCCTTTGGGCTGAGCACTTGTGATTTTTTTTTAGATTATTGTTTAAGCTATGTCTACATATTTGGTCTTTTTTTTTCCTTCTTATAATCCTTAAAGGGGATTTTTTCCACATAATCAGTCAGCTGCAAATTCAAGAGTCAAATCCAAGTTTTCCACTAACAAATGATCCTGGCAGGTAAATTTTCAGTTAGTTTATCAAAACAAAGTGAAGACATCAAAGCTTTTTAGAAAAAAAAATGTATATATAAAATATGTATAATATATATTTTATATCATACCAAATATACTATATAAAATATCAAATATATATTATTTATATGTATATATATTTTGTGTGTGTGTATTATTTATTTATTTTAGAGAGGGCAAAGGGTGAGGAAGGTGGAGGGAGAAAGGATCTTCAGCAGACTCCCTGCTGAGATGGAGCCCAACACAGGGCTCAGTCTCACGAGCATGAGATCATGACCTGAGCCGAAACCAAGAATTGGATGCTTAACCAACTAAGCCACCTAGGCACACATAGAGAGTATATTTTTAAACAGAATAAACAAGGCTGTCCAACATGAGGTCATTTTTCAGTGTGTTTCTACAGTTTCAGCCCTTTGTTCATTTTGGAACGCACATATTTTCCATAAGTTCATGTACACACCAGAATAATACAGCAACAACTTGGGGTACAAGGTTGTGTTTTTTTAATGGATCACTTGGGAGGCAAGTATAGTCAGAGACTATTTACGCTGACTGAAGTCAAGACAGCGTTATAAAAAAATTCCTTAACCAAGGAAGATAAAATTAAAGAAAATGCTACTATACATGTGGGATATTCTCCAGCTGTTTTATTTAACTGCTGTGATTGCCTTAATTGTATTTACTTTATTCACCTTTGTTGTCTCTCCAGGATTGTAAGGTCTTTGAGTGCAAGGATCACGTTTTCTGTTTCTTTAATATTCCTAGTGGCCTCTTGCATAGTGTTGAACATACAGCACACGTTCAGTAAATATTATAAAATATTAAAAAAATTATTGTTCATTTGTAGATAAATACTCCACCAGCTGGAACACATGCCCATACGAGTATCTGCACATACATGTTCACGAAATCCTCTTGCCTGTGCTTCTTCATTTCCATGCAGCTTCTTTCCCTCCAGCTGCCAACCTCCTGTTACACCCCCTCTTTTGCACTCCTGTAATACATTTTGTTTATATCTGTGATGGAATTTATCGTTCTTTTTAATAATTATCTCCATTCCTAAGACTCTAGGCTCCTTAAACTTTGCTATTTTTCTACTCCTGACTCCTAACACATTACCTGACATATCACTTAATATGTGTTTGAAATATACAAGGAGCAAAGATTTAAACTAAAAATAATAATGCCCAAAGAACCAGTATCTTTTAGAAACTTATGGAAAGGAGAACTTGATCTTAACAAGGTTATTTGAATACTTCATGACTTTCTTGACACATTTGGTCAATATGCAAATTCTGTAGAGTACTGTCTATGTGTGGCAGGCCCGAACAAATACGCTGTAACACATACATCAGGTAGACATTCTTGAGCAATAGATGCTAAAGACTACTCTGAGGACAAATTAGATGTATTCATAAATGAAGGTTATGCATTATGAGACCCATGTTGAAGTAGCTTAATGCTCTTGACAGATATCTTGGCAGTGAACTGATTTTGTTTCATGTTGCTATTATTTATCTTTTTCAAACAGTTCCTTTTTTTTAGAACCTCTGTGCTTAATTTTAGCATTTACTTTTTTTAAAAACATGAATGGGGACGCCTGGGTGGCTCAGTGGGTTAAGCCGCTGCCTTCAGCTCGGGTCATGATCCCAGGTTCCTGGGATCGAGTCATACATCGGGCTCTCTGCTCTCCAGGGAGCCTGCTTCTCCCCTCCCGGTTCTGTCTGCCTCTCTGCCTACTTGTGTGATCTCTGTCTGTCAAATAAATAAATAAAACCTTTTTAAAAAAATAATAATAATAAAAATAAAAACATGAATGAATTGAAAGAAATGTAGAGAATCTCTTAAAACTGTGATAGAATGTATTAGTTTATGACTAGAGTAGAAAGAAGAAACAGCTGTGGTATAAGATAATCATATCTCTTATTTATCCCTTCCCAAATGTAGAATTTACATTCACTCTGTACTTTCAAATCACATCTTCCACTGGAAGTGCAATTGGCTTTTATGGAGACCAATTGAAATGACCCAGTTCATTCCCAGAACCCAGTCCAAGGGCAGATTTTGCTGCTAGCTTGTGCACCTAGGCCTGAAGGATGGGCACAGGGTAAGTGAATGGAAATGGAAGGATGAACTGAGCTTTGACATGATCACTGAGGTGTCTCTACTCATTCATGTGAAGCCCTTTGCGATGTAGGATGGAGCCAGGAGTTGGAAAGGAAGGGGTTCTAGAGATCTCCATTTGTGCTCTTGCCCTAGGCACACTCAAATGTTGCGGGGAGGCTTACCTGCCAGCTTCATGGTTTTCAGAGTGTTCTGTAAATCCCCACAGAGGTACCTAGAAGTTTCCCTCCCTACCTCAATTTTTACATATTTTAAGATTGTGCTGCTGAATATGATTTTATTTTAAAAAAGAGGTCCCCTATAAGGATTATGAGATCAAGTCTGGTCCTCACTGTGTACCAAGCCTTTAGTATTATTTAAGTCCTGGGAGTTTTGGAGGCTTTTTATAAATATTTTTGAATAAAACAAATGTATCATCCTCTTGTGCAAAGAAACCTATACATATCCAAAAAATGAAGGCAGAGTTTTCTGGGTCAACAGAGAAAGATCTATCACTGCAAAAGAAGTCTGAAAATTGTGAACAAAGATGATGAAACCAATACTGAATGATCACATATTTGTATCATTTTTTCTCTTCTACAAAATATATATATATTTGCTCACTTTATCCTTACAAGAGTCCTGTGTGGCATTGTCCTCATTCCACAGTTGAGAAAACTAAAGTTCAGAGACGTTATGTGAATTGCTTGAGGACACAAAGCTAGTAGTGAGTAAGACAGCCGGAGTTCACACTTCTGTACTTTAACTACAGGTCCCGTTCTGTTTTCCTGCATTGTTCTGTCATCATTCTCTTTCACACTGACTCAGTACTTTTAGAATTCACAGCCATCGGATGCATTTTGTGAGGATTGTAGTAATAAGTTCTTCGTGTCCTTAATATTTCCTTATTTATAATGAAATTCTTACATGTAGACATCATTTCATTCAGCGGGTGTTCCCCTTCAGTGTGACTTTTAATCCATGTTCCTGTTTTCACAGCTCACAATTTTCTTTAATAAGTTTTTTTCTGTCATTTTTATACTGAATAATCACTTCTTTTGCTAAGTTTGTACCTGAGAATGAGCAACTGGCTCACAGTACAGTGTGAATCAAGTTCAAATTACTTTGAGTTCAGAGAACACCCAGTGTCATCTTATTTTTACATCTAACTGAATTATAGGACACTGTCAAAGTGTTATGACCTGGTATAGTAAATTGCTCCTTCTTAATGGTCCCCTGGCTACATTCTCTCTTGCTATTGCTATGAACCAGAAATTGTTGACATCTTATACTGTCGTAAGCTTGAAAACAAAAGAACTGGTTTTTATCCAGAGGCAATCAGCCTTCTTCACCATAAAGATTTCTGAACTTCTTAGCTACTTACAGTTGAATCACAACATTCTGACACTTTGAGGTTGATTGTGCCCTCAGAACTGAGCTAATTCTGTAATTCTGTAACTTTTTTAAAGAGTCAAAGTGTTGTTCCTCATTGAACTCATTGAGTCATCTGCCTTAAGAGAGCTAACTTGTTTGAATGTTGAATTATAGCTCATTGATGATTTTGAGATTACTTAGATCTATACATGTTATAAAATTTATTTGGTGGTTTGTCGTGTAACTGAGTCTGAAATGTTCTTCTAAATGTCTCTCTAAGAGGGCAGATTAAGGAATTACATGAAGTAACAAAATGCTCCCAAGTGAGGCAACAGAATAAGGTCTAGAAACGGTCAAGCTTGCTTTTTTGATGATCAAACTGATACACCCATAGAGTGATTAACAATGCCTGAAAGATGGGCATAAGATAATTCAAGAAAAAAGTGACTCTTCAGAGAAATGGTGATTTATTTGTCTATAAGTGATTTTAGAATATTTATGGACACATATCCATATATACATGTAGAGATTGATTATGCACAAATATCACCTGTAGAAAATTTGACAGTTACTGTGGACCATACGTGAACCTTGAGATTTCATTGTAGTGTTGATCTTGCAAAAGCCAACAGGAATATAATCTATAAAATCCAGAGCAAATTACTTATACACATAGCAGACTATAATCAATATAAAGCACAAATTTTAGATTTTTATATTTCAAAAAGACTGTTGATAAATTTGAAGAATCCAGAAAGGGATTTTTTAAAAAAATCAGTAATTGTATTTGGGTTTTTTGAGGAAAGTCTCTTGGTCACAAACAGGCATGGGTCATACACAACCCAAAGATCAATTTTTGTTTAGCACCGATAGTGTGCCACAGTTTATTTATAATTAACTGCCAATAACTGCCACATTAATTTGACATAAAAGTATAAAATTTAGGATTCTCTTGAAAAATCTACAAATAGGCAGTCCTAGACACATTCCCAGAGAGCAGTAATAGCTAGACCTGAGTAGCTACTGCCCTCTGTTGATAGGCCTCTCCAGTTCCTCATCACCCCTGCTGTTGCTCCCCTGACCCAGTTAACCTCACTCTTCTGTTTACTGTCTGAAGTACTGACTTTTGAAGGGTTTGTAACCTTGTGTTTAGAAAGACCTTAAGTTTGGAGTCAAGTTACCTAGATTCTAGTTTCTATTCTGCCATTGACTTGTGGCCCTGAATAAAGTCTAATTGTGAAATCTTAAAGCTAGAAAGGAATTCAAAAATCATCTGGTTCCAACTTCCTACCCAATTCAAGAATTCTCTCTGCTAAATTTCCAAAAGGTTAAGCCAGGTAGCCTCTGTTAGAACATTTCTGTTTACTTCACATGGTAGACTATTCCAATTTCAAAAGCTCTAATTAGAAATTTTCCTTGGTTTGAATCTATGTCTGCCTACATGTAATATTAAAACTGTGTATTATATAAGATACTTCTCAGTAGTACAGAACAGAATGGAACTATAATCACTTAATAGGTGAACTATAATCACTTAAAGACAAAGTATCTACCTTCTTACTTCCTTGTATTCAAGTGTAGTTTGTGGTAAAATATACTAGGCCATTAAATGAGTGTATGATTTTATAGCAAAGCAGTATACAGATGTAAATATTAATAAAATATTAGTCAGATTTTAGCCAGATCAGTTTTAAAGTTTAGTTGTAGACTTAGTAACCAGTCTTTATGATATCATTGTTTATGTAAGGATTTGCCATCTCTTAAAAAAAAAAAAAAAGGAAAGGAGAAAAAGATTTAAAGGTATCTTGTATTCTTGTTGGTATAATGGCATTTATCAGTGTGTTCATACTTTTTAATTTTCCAGGACTTGCAGACTTAATCCCATGAGCTCACTTCTAATATCAGTAAAGGGTATGAGCTGTCTATGTGGTTCAGGCTGCCACTTGAGGGTTTCTCCTTCCTGTGGAGCTTTCTAATGGAATTCAAGGTTCTCTCTAAGGGTAAGCATTATGAAGCCTTCCCAGGCTGCTCGAGAGGAGGAAGTGCACCAGAGGTTCAAGGACACAGGCAAAGTTTAATGTGCACAAACATGCTCCTGCTCCTGCTCCTGCTCCTGCTTACTCTGATTGGCAAGGTTAACTCTGAGAGCCGCAGCTTTTTACAGTGATTTGATTAGACCCACCACTTTATTCCTTTCACTTTCCCCCTCCCCTTTAAGCATCAAACCACCACCTTCTTTGTCTTTGTGATCTTTGCTTTGCCAGTTGCCTCTTCTCTCTTCTATTTTCCTGATTTTGTGTCAAATTTGGCATATTAGAGAAAGAATAGGAATTGTAAAAGTAAGGTAACTTGCATCATTGTGAAAGATTTCCATACTTATGTTCTCTACACTTATGTTTTCTAAAATTCTAAATCTCTTACCTTCTCTTAGACTTATCTTATGACATAAGGAAAGATCGAGCTATCACTTACTTTGGCAATTCACTTAGATTGTTAGATAGAATTCCACAGTCCTCTCTCAAGAATTGGCACCTTTCATAACAGTTAAAAAAATAATCTTTTAATTATAAAAACTTCAACCACATGCAAAATTAGAGGGACTAGTATAACAAACTTCGTGTACTCATCACCTGGTTTCAGCAATTACCAATTGCTGGCCAATCTGATGTAATCTATACTGCTACTCCACAACAGTGCTCTTTAACATTTTTAGGAAGAATATTAGGAAAGCTGTGAACACCAGAGAGAAAGACATGCGTGTAGAATTTTTGCAAACAGTTTTAGTAGGTTCCTACACTTGTTGAAACCCTTTCACAGATAACCTATGACCTTGGGAATCCAGAGTAAGAATCCCTACATTGCAGCAAGAGAACACTAAATTTTCTCAACGTTTCTGTTCACCTAAATGTCAAGTTTCGGGATTAGTGTAGGTTCTCCTATGAAAGCAATAGTAAAGCGAATAGTGGAGGGTCTTTTGATGATTAAAAATTCATTATAGACTCTCTGAATATATTCCCTTAATTCCATGGTAAGCTTTTCTTCTCTTTGGTTGCTTATTGGTTTGTCTTTTTATAATCAGTAGTTCTTTTATCAATGTTGACAGATTTGGAAGATTTTCAACAACTCACCTTTCAAGGCCTGACAACTTAGAATTTCATCTAGAGCTTCTAAGTTGTTATTGCTAATAGCTAAAGAAGGAAAACTACCTCGACTACATGTAAAGAACGGAGTGACTCATACCAAAATGTGTTAACTTGTTAGGAACTTAAGTAATAAAGCTGGAGTTCCCATAGAAAGAAGATACTAACTTTTAAATACTAAGCTTAATTAATAATTAAAGCCAGTTAATTGCAAGTGTAGAGATAGCTGACTGTACATGACACACATGTAATCTTCCCAGCCTGCTTCTTGTGTCAGCTAGCACCTCACTGAGCCTCCCTTTGGAACAGCTGTGGTCACAGGGTAGACTCAAAACACCAGCAGTTCAAGTGGTACTGGCAGCCTGCACAACTGCCCTGCTGGACTGTCTCAGTGTTGAACCCCACATCCTCTGGCCCTGACGTGACCTAAAAGTACGTTTTAGAGGTAGGGAATAAAAAGAGGACTGGTCGACATAATTTCATTATTAATCATTACATTTTGAAGTACTAGGTATTTTGTCTTTGGCATAGTTTCTTACCTTCTCCCTCCCTCACTCTCTCTCTCTCTTGGGAATAGAGTAAGATGCTCTGTTTAAGCATTTGAGTATGGTTAAAAATAGTTCTACCAAGGTCATGATTCAGGAAAGGAACTACACTCATTTACAGGTAATCATTTTTTTTTTAAACTCCTCTGTTCTGCTATTCCCTTTGTAACATACTGTTTTGTGTTTGTAAGTACTTTTAATACTTTGTTGAAGAGGGAAAAAATCAAGGAGAAAACCCCTCATAATATTTAATGGTTAGATATATTCAAAAAATGCACCAAAATATATGATCATAGAAGCTAAATGTAGACCACTTTCTAGAGATCTATGCAATCCATACAACATATGCATCAACTACTTTTTTTTATTAGTTGGTGTGTCTGTACTATTTTGAAAATCGTAAAGGGTGGAGTTTTACCCCACAACAGGTTGGGAATAGTGTCGCTCTGTGCTGTGTAGTCCCTCTTTCTGTTGGAAGACTTGAAGGCCTAATCTCTGTGCTGTCCTTTGGGGTTGGCTTTGTTCAAGGCCACATTCTTTAAGAAATTTTCCAAGAAGCTCAACACAAAAATACCACTTATTAAAAAAATTACCATCATTTTCAATACATTTTAAAATACTTTCTTTTTTAAAAATGTCCTCACAATTTATTTCAGATATTTTACAGATTTCATTATCATTCATTTGTTTGCTATCTGGACTGAAGTTGAGTTCTCTGCTGTATGAGGTAGTGCCCGACCTCTCTCTGTAGAGAAACCTAAGCATGTCTAAGCACTTGTTTTAAAAAAAAAAGTTGCCTGTAGCAAAAACTATCCCCACCTACAATTTATTAAACCTTGACATACTGCATTACTTAAGAGTTCTCAGAGAAAATTAAAACCCTTTTGACTAGGTTTTGCAATGCAGGGAAATTTTTAGTGACATTTAAAAGGTTTCTCTTGTGTTCCTCTAATGGGATAAATAAAAAAGGCTTGTTTTAGCCCAGCAAATGGGGGGACAATCCAATTTCCTTGATTCCATCAAGACACTCTTAAAGCATTAGGCTGTGCTGTAAAAAAAATTCAACTGACCCCCTTTGCCTGATGGCTTTGAAAAGTGTTTGATGTGTAGGTATTTGCCCACCACAGCACACTGGTTATTGCTCTTCCAACACATCCGTTGATGGAAAAATCTTATGAGAAGCTCCAATAAATGTCAGTTTATGTTATAGAACTATAAAAAAAAGTACCAGACTATGATGGTGTCTTTGATGGACAGCCTTTCACTGGAAGATGAAATCCTATCAAGTATGTTTAAATTTAAAAAATTAAGGAAAAGATAAATCATCTAAAATAATATTTTAATAAACTTTTTATTGCATTTAATTATTTCACTTTGGTGTATATTTACTTCTGTTTGTCCGAAAGATGGTGCTCCTTTATAGAGAATATATGTGCTAGTGTAGGGCCGTGGTCCTCAAATGTTGGCTCACATTAGAATCACCTGGGGCTTGTTAAAGCAAATTGTTAGGTCAGGCCCCCAGAGTTTCTGGTTTAGTAGGTCTGCAGTAGGAGCCTAATAATTTGCATTTTTAATGACTTTTCCAATGAAACTGACACCACTGACCTGGAGCCCACACTTGGAGAACCGTTGGTCTAGAGGATCAGTGAAAAGAGGTGCTTACCCCTGAATCAATGGTTCAGAATTTGAATCCAATCATTTAGCCCAAAGTCATTACCATCTGAGAGCACTCTGAAGTTGAAAAATGTATCAGTGGATATCAATATAGTCTTGACTGGACAGGCATGTATTTGACATTTGGCCTCCTCCTTGGCCCTCTTTAAAACCCATTCTTAAGAAGGAGGGAAACCATAAAGACAGAGCTTTCATTTTAAAGACATACAGATGAGAAAAGTGTGGTACCTGTGTGTTATTTAAAATAATAGAAACTAAATGTAAGTTTTTTGTGACCCGTTCCATAAAATGAGGCTGTCTTCTATTGTGTCTTGATGTTTGAAATTTTCTTTTTAACAAGAACTCTCCCTTTAACCATGTAAAAACCCAAAGTACCTTCTTATCCATTAAAAAAAAGTAAAATTATATTTGATATTTTGGTTCGGTGAAAATTGGTCATAGTTGTGTAAGAAATGCAGTAATTATGTTATCCAGAATCTTCCATTTTAGCATATCAACAGAATTGTCTTTGAAATACTTAGAATTGATGCAATAGCCTATTTTTACTCTAGAGTCAGAGACCGAGATGCTATCTCTTCACTCATCCTTCAGACGCACCTGTGAGGCAAATAGGATGCTAAAAAAATAAAAATACAAATAAATCACCTTTTTGACAAGAAATTATAGCAGAGATTTGTTGGTATCCCAAAACCAGAGAAGCAAAATTAGAATAAAAGAGGCTTAGGAACATCGGATAGACCATATTTAAAGAAGGTGGTCCAGCACCAGGTCTCAGTGTATCCTGGTGGAAGAATAGATCTGATAATATACAAACAGATCTGATAATATAAGATACATGTGTATCTGTTCTTACAATGTTTGGACGCTTCTGGTGATTCATAATCTTTCTGTTTCACAGTCCTATTTTCTTCTATCAGTCCAAATAAATTCCATCTGAAATCCTTTTCATAAACTATTTATATAGTGTTTGCATAACTCCTTATATTTTTAAAAAGACTTCTATGGACATTGATTTCACATCATCTTCATCTTCAAAGCTATTGTTTTTCTGATTTTTAATGGTTTCCTTTTTAAGTCATGGAAATACCATATAATAGAGATACAGAGGGCCCCCCAAAATCTATCTGACTGAAAGAATGCTGTTTGTTATAAATATTCTCGTTTTATTCATTGGCACTGTCACCTTTTAAAAATATTTTTTGAATTTGTGGCTACTTTGAAACAAATGTTAGTATTTTTAAAGTTATCAGTTGCCTTGTGCTTCCTTTGGGAGTAAGGGTCCTATCTGCATTTCTTTTTTTTCTTTTTTTTTTAAAGATTTTATTTATTTATTTGACAGATAGAGAGATCACAAGTAGGCAGAGAGGC
>ML100152.1:35682-48501 GCA_003697995.1 Taxidea taxus jeffersonii
GGGGGGGGGGGGGAAGCAGGGCCCCCGCTGAGCAGAGAGCCCGGTTTGGGACTCGATCCCAGGACCCTGAGATCATGACCCGAGCTGAAGGCAGCAGCGTAACCCATTGAGCCACCCAGGTGCCCCCTATCTACATTTCTTAAAACTCAGTTTGAAAATAATCAAAAGTGATTTTGAAATCACCACAGGTTACATGAATGGAATCAGGTAATCAGCACTTTCCCAGAGCCCTCCTGCATTTCCCTAGAGTCCTCTGAGCTCTGCGTTTTTTGATTCCCTTCCAGCACCAACTTTCTTATTTTGGTTTGTTTTGTTCGCTCGGCTCAGGCTCAGGATAGGTATCCAGGCAAATGATAATGCTCCACATTGAAGCGGGTGCTGTTCTGCGAACCTTTCCCGGTGGCGAAGTGAGTATTGCAGCTGGAGTCCAGAGAAGAGTGCGTGGCGGGTCAGGGCAGAAGTGGTAGCCCTTAATCTCTGCTGCCCTGATATCCGACAGCTGGTCTCAGGTGGGCCTGCTGCCAGCAGTGTCTTTACAGGCTTTATGGCTGAGATTATTTAAAGGAGATTAATCTCTCTAAACCCCTTATATTTTAATTATTTCTGTATGTATTTATAAGACCTGCAGTCTGCTTGTTTTGAGGCACAACTGTCCAAGCCCTTGTCTTTAACCTGGTTTCCACAGTCAGACAGGTCTGTCTCTGTTACCACAGAGGATACACCATGGATTGGATTTTCCTTGTTATTAAAATGGGGGGTTGTTTGGTTTTTGTTTATGTTTCTTAGTTTTTAGTCAGTTTTTGCTTCTGAAACTGAAAATATGGCTTATTTTAGGATATCTGCCAAAATGCTGTTTTGTATTACATGATAGGAATCTGAAGTTGTAGACAGGAAAATATAAAAATCCGTGAGCTTTTCAGGATATTATTAAAACAGTAGGCCTTTCAGAATATTTTTTTTTAAGTTGGGTTAGTAGACATGCCTACCATGGTTTCCAGCCTTGTCAGCTAACTTTGTACTTGATCATGGAACTCAGAGCGAAGACTTCTACCTCCCCAATTTCTGTTAGTGAGGGCTATAAAAATTTCCTCTAAATTTAAGAACTCACACAGTATGAAGGAACAAAAATCACAAGAGCTTATGAGCTGCTAGTCTCCGTGGCATTATCACCATGTCTCCACCACCGTGGAAGTGCTCAGAAGTATTTAACATTCAGGGAAGCAGTTCTGCTGCCTCATGCACTCTGTTGCCCCTTTTTCCAGATGCCTGGGGAAAGAATTTTTTGGTAGGTCATCCTCCTAGGTGTCTTCCAGCTTCTAGGGAACCTCTAACAGGACCTGTCTTGATTCAGAATGTGTTCCTGATATTTGTACCTTCTAAACACTTGTTTTAGATTGTTTTATTTTACAGGTGCCTGGGTGGCTCAGTCAGTTAAGCATCTACCTTCCACTCAGATCATGAACCCGGGGTCCTGGGATCCAGTCCCTCATCAGGCTCCCTGCTCCCTCTGCCCCTCCCCTCCACTCACGTGCGTGAATGTGCTCTCTCTCACTCTCTTCTTGCAAAAATAAATAAAATCTTTTAAAAATAGACTTCTATTTTAGTATAAAGTTATTTTTAGTTACTGAGACTGTCCTTTTTCTCCTCTTTGTTGGATTTTTTCATGCTTAACTGAATGAACGACAACATATTTGGAGACAGAGGGAGGGATCTTGGTTGCCCAAAATATTAGTAGCTAATGCTTTATTATTCAGAGGCAGTGATAACTGTTACTTTTGGTCTAAAAGTGGGAATTAGACCTTGAACTTCCAAAACTTGCCATTTTTTTACTTATTCCATTTGTGTAGAAGGTAAAAGGTTCAGCCTTAATTCTGTTGTTTGACTTACTGTATCACTTTGAGCAAGTCATTTAACCCTGCTGAACTTTAATTTCCTTATTTATGAAATGAAGCTGCTAATGCCTATCCTACTTACTTCAGGGTGTTGCTTTCAAATACGTTGGTCTATATGAAAGTGTTCTATAAAATAATATACTACTGTAAATTTTTGTTTTCTTGAAAGAAAAGCATGTCTGAATTAAGAAAGCTTTGTGGGAGGCTGGGTAGTAGGAAGATCTTTTACACCATCATATTTTGGAATGTTTTTTATTGGCATTAGTTGAGCTTTTTCCTTGTCTCCTTCCAAAAAATATATTCTCTTCCTTGTACTTTTTATTTTTCAAAAATGTCCTTTAACCTAATGGCTATTATGGAAACGTGTGTTACATGAAGAGTTAGGTTATAATCTAATGTAATATTATAATACTAAATAGTATGAACAATCGATATTCATTATATAATATGCTCTCATATTTGCACTGATCTAAACTTCCTACATATACAAGGTTAATTTTTAAAACCATGACAGTATGCCAAATTCTGTTCAGAGCTAGGGTAAATCCTTAGTTAGAAATTCTTACCTGACTTGAAGACAATTAGAATATGCTTCAGGGTTTTAAATAGAAGAATAACATGCTTAGGACAATGCTTGCAAAAGGAATAGGAGACCAGATAAATTATTAGGGAGGCTCTTGTAGGAATTAGTGGATTAGGAGGTTAGGTTAGGACCTGGATAGGATCCATTACTGTGGAAAAAGAATCAGAGATACAGTGCAGAGAAAATTCAATCAACCTCACTTGATGAAAGACACTGAGACATAAATAAAAAAGATAGAAGTTAAATATGACTCCAAAACCATGGCATAAAAGATTTCTGTTTTGACCTGGCAAATTTTACGTGGCTATCATGAAATCCTTGAAAAAATGTCATAAAGAAAAAAGCCAGTAGAGGACATTTGTACACATAGAGATGTTTTCCCAAAAGAATAATAACAGATTCTAAGAGATGGCTGAATCTTAATTTTAACACCTCAGACTCCATATAAATATGAAGACATACAGAGAAACCCATAAAAATCCCTGTAGTGTTTAAGAGCATAAGCTTTGGAGCCAGAGACTTAATTTGGCTCTGCCACTAACAAATCATGTGACCTCAGACAAAGTTACTTAACCTAACTAAGCTTCAGTTTCTTCATTTGTGAAATGAGATAATTTAATACCTACTTCATAAGGTTGGGTGGATTAAGTAAGAGAACACATGTAAATTGCTTAGTACAGAAACAGATTACCCACTACCATCACTGTTTTTTATTCTCAACTGACTGTTACACAGTTCTAATAGGTGACTTAAATGAAGTCTTGTTTTTCTTATTTAAAAAAAAATCAGAAATAAGATCTTTTTTATTTGATTCTTTGTTGTACAGCCGTACACAAAAATTATTAAATTACAGTAAGGGCTGGGAGGTTGTGTAGGAGAATAAACTAAAGCTAACATCTAAGAGCTCTATTCCCCTTAATGCAATCATTCATTCCTCTTAATAAAATCAGTTGGTTATTCCAGTAAAATTGAGTTCAAAATAGTTTTATCTTTCAATGTATGGATTTTGTTACTTTTCCTCTCATATGCTATGTCCTATTTTATGAAGTCCCCAAAGAAAGCAGTTAATTTATTATTTCCTTAGGAAACCCAAGAAAGAATTGAGGCAGCAGGACTAAGGTGGGCAGTGAAACCGAAGGAAAAATCTTCCCATGTTTTTAAACATTTTCTAAAACTACCCTAAAAGAGGATGAAAGTATGTGGTTGGTGATTAAAATCACCATTTGATGATATTCACAGGCAAATAGTTCTGAAGAAATTATAATACTAAAAACTGAGATTGTCTCTTCGGGGCAAATAGAGGGTTAAATCTCTGAGCTGTAGAAGCAGATTGTGTTTTCCTTTTGTGATCTGGGCTGACAAGACATCAGTATTCTATTCATCTGTTGGGAATTAGGCTGTTAATCCAATCAATGACTCTTGAGTGAGCTGTGGCCTACCTCCCCCACTGGGGAACAATCGGATCAAACTGCAGATTGTTTAAGAGCACAGTGCTGTCCTCATGTCAGGTGGAATTCTCAAATGTTCCCTGGTGAATTGGGGATAGGGAAAGCTGTCTTGGCCCATTTATCCTGCTCCTTAAATAACCAGGTATCTGCCTCATCCATAGGAAAGCATTTGGCAATAGTGACAACAGGAATGCAATAGAAATCCATTAACTTTAACTCACAGAATTGTGGGTGAAAGGAAGAAATGTTTTCAAACACCCCACAAAACAACTTATATAAAAGTTTTTTTCACTTTATTGATATTTTTTGCTATTCCTTAAACCCTAAATCATTTTTTCTGCTGGGCCCTTTTTTTTTTTTTGGTTTTATGTCATTGAATTTTGTTAACCGCCATGAGCTCTTTCTGTATATTTATCCTGCCCTGCCTATGTTTTTATAAGTCAGCAAGGTACAAATAAATTTTAATATAGATTATGGGAACACTAATTAAATAAAATTCTAATTTTAAAATATCTGTCTCTGAGGAATGCTAATTAAATAAAATTTTAATTTTAAAATATCTGAGTCTGAGCATACATAATTTTGACATCTTTTGCAGCGTAGCAAAATTTGATTTCTAATTACTGATTTAATAGTCCATTAAGTACATTTGGAAATTATTATTGAACTGATTAGGTAGACGTTGTGAGTTGCAGTTACCTTCTATGAAATGCTGTCCCAAATTTTTCCATTTAAACAGCAAGGTGACTGAGCTATCATAAAGCAAAATACCCAAAATGCCAAAGAGAATTTCTCAAAGAAGACACTTCTACAGCAGTCTCAATGACAACAATCTTTAAAGGATAATTTTATTGTTTCCTATCTGCATTACATAAGAGTGTCCACCCTGCCCAAGAGTTCCTAAATCCGGGGCACCTGGGTGGCTCAGTGGGTTAAATCCTCTGCCTTCAGCTCAGGTCATGATCCCAGGGTCCTGGGATCGAGCCCCATATCCGGCTTTCTGCTCAGCAGGAAGCCTGCTTCCCTTCCTCTCTCTGCCTGCCTCTTTGCCTGCTTGTGATCTCTGTCTGTCAAATAAATAAATAAAATCTTCCAAAAATTTTAAAAAAGAAAAGAATTCCTAAATCTGCCAAATTTATCCACCCATTCTGTGAACATTTAGTGTGCATCTTTTATAGGCCCAGACCTCTCCTAAGCATTGGAATTAGCACAGTGAACAAGAGAGACAAGGTCCACACTCTTTGGGAACGTAAATGATAGTGAGGAAAACATACCAAAATAAAGAAATAAAACAGTAGCAGGCATGTGCTAAGAATTAAAGCAGATTGGTGACTTTGATTGGAGAAATCAAGTAGGACTTCGAGTAGTTAAAGTGAAATGTCAGAGGAGAAAAGTGGCTGTAAGTCATGAAACAGGAATGAGCTTGAGCAAGACCAGACTACTTGTACGTATACTCTTCTCTAGGCCCATGGATTTCAGGCCTGGCAAAGCATCTGAATTTCCTCAGGAACTGTGGGGAAATAAAGGTATCTGAGCTTGTATCTCAAGAAATGCTGATTTAGCAGGGCCAAGGGGGCTGGGACCTGTGTATACAGTGCCATGACCATATTGAAAACCTACCTCTAGCCGGTGTAGATAGTTTCTTCCTTAGAACACATCACTTACTTACCAATTTCCATCTATGCCTTTGCTCATGTTTTCATACCGTAATGTCTACCCTTACCCTGTCACACATGCATCCATTCCCATCCTCTCAAATACCATCTGCTCTTCAAGACCCCTTTTCAGTAGGAAGCATGGAGTACTACTTATGAACTATTCTTACCAAAAGATGTTGAACCAACATCTAATAAAACCTAATTAAAAAATACATGTGATAATGACATGATTGCCATCAAGAGAAAGGAAATTGACAAATCTAAACTGTGGAACATTCTGCTGAACTCTTAACTCTGTTACAAGTCAGTGGCACTTAAAAAAAACGAGGTCAGCTCTAGCTGGAAAATTATTTAAGAAATCTAACAATCAGGTGTAACATGTAACTTTGTTTGGATCCTCATTCCTACAAATCAGCTATAAAAACACAACCTGAAAACAATCAGGAAACTTTGCAGTTGTGATTATAGGAGTATATTCCCATGGTTTTTAGAGTTTCATACTGAGAAATGTAGGGGGAAATGACATACTACCTGGAATTTTAAAAAATTATTTCAGTTAGACAAAAGGAATTAGTGAAACAAACAGTAAAATCATTGTGGTTGTTGAATCTGGAAGATGGGTACATGGAAGTTCATATTTTCTGTTTTTGTATATGTGTGCAATTTTTAAATAAAAATGTTTAGGAGTGCCTGGGTGGCTCAGTGGGTTAAAGCCTCTGCCTTCAGCTCAGGTCATGATCCCAGGGTCCTGGGATTGTGTCCTGCATCAGGCTCTGTGCTCCGCAGGGAGCCTGCTACCTCCTTTCTCTCTGCCTGCCCCTGCCTACTTGTGATCTCTGTCAAATAAATAAATAAATAAAATCTTTAAAAAATATATAAATAAAAAAATAAAAATAAAAATGTTTAGAGGACATATAGTCTTTATGTTTATCTGAAAGGGGTGTGAATATTTAAATTTTGAGAAATATAGTACTGTGCCATTTTGCCTTACCAAACTGATAAAGGATACTTAGTCATACTATAAAAAAGATACTATTGTCATTTCTCAGCCCTTTGGCTGAGGTTAAGTGTAAAAAGATACTGCTCAAAAGGATTTATCAACAAGTGCCGTAATTCCCCATTGCATTTAGAGTGTGACTTGACATGCTCCTGACTTTTCAGGAATAAATCTTTTGCATAAAATGAGGCAAACCTCTAATTCTCAGGACACTATTTCACAGTTATAAATGCTGTGCTCCATGGAAGGAGGTCTTTGCTTGACTAAGGAGGTCTTTGCTTGGCTAGAATTTTTCTAGCACATAGAATAGTCACATTTTTAAGAAAAATACTGATTATCTGGCCTCCAAATACAGTGAAGTTTAAAGCAACTTTTATCTTAAAGTTTAGTGAAACAGAAAAAGATGTCTGTGTGTCGGCTGAGGATTGATCAAAGTTCTCTAAGGAAGAAACTTAGGCCTGCTAGAAGCTCTAGAAATGCAGTAGCTACTGCACAGTTAAATAATTTGAAATGGAAATTTACATAGTATATTCATAATAAGATCATTAGGATTCAATGAATCTGGGTTCTCTTATCTATGTGTTATCTATAAGTGTTTATGCATATGTGGGATAAAGGACAGTAGCATTCTGGTAGAAATAATAAGGCCAATGAATGTAATGATGTCACAGTTACCAGTAATACTGTTATTTTTATAGTGACTTGTTTCTTGCTAAAGAATCTTCTCCCTCGCTCAACTAGTCAGCATCCAATATTGCTTTGCAGTATTTAGCACTCCTTTCTAGCATTTAAAGCTACAGGTGAAATAGGGCAGTCCTGGCCCTGAGGGTCAGAACCAGGAATCCAGCTAAGCAGAAGAGGTTCTGCCAGGTAAATGACATGCAGGAAGGCTAAGAAGTTAGCTAAAGCAGAGCCTCACAGCCAGGAATTTGCACTGTCAGCTGGAGTCTTATCTTACTCTAAAGCAGGGACTCCATTTTCTGTCCTGTGTAGTGCTACCTACCTCCCAAGTTTAAGTAGACTTGGGCTCATTGATTCAGGCAGCATTTCAGCATTGGCTCTGGCTAGGCTCTCATCTACATCCAGGAGGTAGTTATACAATTAAACCCTTCCTGGGCCGTATCTGCACCTCACCCTGGAATGACAGACACCCATCATGATACGGGGGGACTGACGGCCCTCAGAGAAATGCCCGTGAAGGCATGTGGCTGCCATAGTGGAGAAGACCATTTGTCCCTGCCTCTTGCTTCTCGGGAGATGATACTTGGGTGTACCTGCTGGTCCTTTCTGAAGTACCAGCCACGCTTTCCTTGGCATGCTCTTGCCGGGGCTTCAGGTTTCATTCTTCACCCACTTTTTTGGATCATTCCTTATCAGGCTCATTTTCTTCCTTGTGCTCTTTTTTAAGCAACAGGTCCGACTTTCACCCCACCTCTCCTTATGTACTTTCTCTAGGCTATCCCATTTATGCCTGCAATTTCAGTTATTCCCTCTGGTCTGATGTTTTTCAAATCTTTATCTATCTGGGATCTGTATTTCCTGTTAGCCTATTGGATGTTTCCATGTGAATTTTGGGATAGAAAGATGCAGGTTCAAATTAAGATTGTACTGCTTATGGGGCACCTGGGTGGCTCAGTGGGTTAAGCCTTTGCCTTCAGCTCAGGTCATGATCTCAGGGTCCTGGGATTGAGCCCCGCATCAGGCTCTCTGCTCAGCGGGGAGCCTGCTTTGCCCGCTTTCTTTGCCTGCCTCTCTTAACTGCTTGTGATCTCTGTCTGTCAAATAAATAAATAAAATCTTAAAAAAAAAAAAAGATTGTACTGCTTACATATTGTGTGACTTAGGCAAATTACAGAACCTCTCAGTCTCATTTCCACTTTTGTAAAATTTGGATAATAGCCTAATGGTTTCTGTGCGTATTAAATTATATATGTGAAAATACCTAGCATATTTTCTGCCACACACAAAAAAAGGTGTAAAAATACAAGTTTTTCTTTCTAAAATTTTTATCAGTCCTTGTGAATATAAGTAAACAATAACAAATACCTATAAAGATATGATGATTTATTGAATAGAATAAAAAAAATTAAAGACATTTTACTGAGGCTTTGCTGCTAGTACTTGTTGGACTAAAGGCACAGATCCCTTTAAAGCCAGAAAGTCACAAAATTGCCTCTACTAAATGTAAGGGAATTGTACAATAGCTTCACAATACAGGTGTACTTCATTTTATTGCCCTTTTTTTTTTTTTAGATTTTATTCATTTATTTGATAGAGATCACAAGTAGGCAGAGAGGCAGGCAGAGAGGGAGAGAGGAGGAAGCAGGCTCACCGCCGAGCAGAGAACCCGATGCGGGGCTGGATCCCAGGACCCTGAGATCATGACCTGAGCGGATGATCTAACCCACTGAGCCACCCAGGTGCCCCTGCCCTTTTTTTTATTGCACTTTGCAGATACTGTATTTCTTACAAATTGAAGGTTTGTGGCATTGAACAAGTCTGTCCACACCATTTTTCCAACAGCATTTACTTACCTTGTGTCTCTGTATCATATTTTGGTAATTCTTACAGTATTTCAAGCTTTCATTATTATTATTATTATTATATTCATTGTAATGTTCTGTGATCAGTGATCTTTAATGTTACCACACCCATATACAACAGCAAACTTAAAAATGTTGTATGTGTTCTGACTGCCCCACTGACTGGCTGTTCCCTCATCTCTCTCCTTCTCCTTGGCCTTCCCCATTCCCTCCTTATTACCTGAGACCCAACAGTATTGAAATGAAGCCAGTTAGTAACCTTATAATGGCCTCTAAATGTTCACATGAAAGGAATAGGCACATATCTCACACAGAGTCACATCACCTTGAATCAAAAGCTAGAAATGATGCTTAGTGAGGAAGACATATGTTGAAAGTTGAGATAGACTGAAAGCTAGGCCTCTTGGGCCGGTTAGCCAGAGTGTGAATGTGAAGGAGAAGTTCTTGAAGGAAATTAAAAGTGCTTTTCCACTGAACAAGCAAGTGATAAGAAATCAGAACAGCTTTATTGCTGGTGTAGAGAAACCTTGATGGTCTGGAGAGATCAAACCAGACGCAACCTTCCCTTAAGCCCAATCCAGGACAAGGTCCTAATTCTCTCCAATTCCATGCAGACTGAGAGAGGTGAGGAAGCTGCAGAAGGAGCAGAGGTTGGTATTATGAGGTTTAAGGCGAGAAGCCGTCTCCCTAACATACAGGTGCAAGGTGAAGCAGCAGGTGCTGGTGTAGACGCTGCAGCAAGTCATCCAGAAGGTCTAGCAAAGAGAGTGCAGGTGGCTACACTAATCAGATTCTCAGAGCAGATAAAACAGCTCTGAATTGGAAGAAGATGCCACCTAGGACTTGGAGAGCTCTAGAAGACAGTGTCTGGCTTCAAAGCTTCAAAAATACAGGCTGACTTTCTTGTTAGACTGGTGACTTTAAGTTAAAGCCATTGCTCATTGACCATTCCAAAACTCCTAAGGCCCTTAAAAATGATACTAAATCTACTTTGCTCTGTAAATGGAACAACAAAGGCTAGATAACAGCATATCTATTTGTAACATGGTTTACTGAATATTTTAACCCCACAGTTGAGACCTGCTGCTCAGGAAAAGATTCCTTGCAAAATATTACTGCTCACTGACATGTACCTGGTCACTCAAGAACTCTTGATGGAGATGTGTAAGATTAATGTTGTTGTCATGTCTGATAACACGACATCCATCCTGTGTATGAAGGAGTAATTTCAACTTCCAAGTCTTATTGTTCAGGAAATACATTTCATGAGGCTGTGGCTGCCACACGTAGTGATTCCTCTGATGGATCTGGGCAAAGTAAGTTGTGTACCTTCCGGAAAAGATTCGCCATTCTAGATTCCACTGAGAACGTTCATGGGAAAAGGTCCAAACATGAATATTAACAGGAGTGTAGAAGTAATTCCCACCCTCACAGATGACTTTGAGGGGTCCAAGACTTCGGTGAAAGAAGTGACTGGAGACATGGTGGAAATAGCAAGAGAACTAGATTTAGGAGCGGAGCCTGAAGGTGTGACCGAATTGCTGCCATCTCATGGTCAACCTCAGACAGATGAGGACTTGTTTCTTACGGATGAACAAAGAGCATGGTTTCCTGAGATGGAATCTACTGCTGATGAAGGTGTTGTGAAGATTATTGAAATGAGGGGCGCCTGGGTGGCTCAGTGGGTTAAAGCCTCTGCCTTCGGCTCGGGTCATGATCCCAGGGTCATGGGATCGAGCCCCGCATCGGGCTCTCTGCTTGGCGGGGAGCCTGCTTCCCCCTCTCTCTCTCTCTGCCTGCCTCTCTGCCTGCTTGTGATCTCTGTCTGTCAAATAAATACATTAAAAAAAAATCTTAAAAAAAAAAGATTATTGAAATGACAACCAAGTATTTAGAATACTTTGTAAACTTAGTTGATAAAGTGATGGCAGGGCTGGAGAGAGCTGACTCCGATTTTTGAAAGAAGTTCTGTGGGTAATACACTATCAAAGAATATCGCGTGCTACAGAGAAATCATTCCTGAAAGGAAGAGTCAGTCAGTGTGGCCGCCTTCATTGTTGTCTTATTTTAAGCAATTGCCAGAGTTGCCACAACCTGCAGCAGCCACCACCCTGTTCAGTCAGCAGACGTCAACACTGAGGCAAGACCCTCCACCGGCAAAAAAGATTGCAACTCACTGAGAGCTCGCTAATGATTAGCATTTTTTTAGCAGTCAAGTGTTTTTTAATTAAGGTATGTGCATTCTTTTTTAGATATAATGTAGTTGCATAGTTAATAGACGACAGTGTAAACTTAAGTTTTATGTACACCGAGAAGCTAAAAACTCATTTTACTCACCTTATTGTAATATTCACTCTATTGCTGTGGTCTGGAATTGAACCCTCAATGTCTCCAAAGGTGTGTGTGGTTGAAAAAAACAAATCTAAAGTCAATTACTAAAAGTTAAGAGTACAGCTTATTCTCAAACATCTGGGTAGCAAAAGACAGGGAGGCCACTGGAGTTTCATTCCACTTGTATTTGGATTAATATAAACATTTCAGAACTAGGTCAAATTTGAGAGAAAGTTTAAATTCATAAAAATGGCTCTTCAAAATAAAATGTGAAAAGGAATAAAGTAAACAGAGAAAAGAATAAAAAGTAAGGTGTGCCCTACAAATTTAACACACCATTAGATTTGGGGGGCTTTGTAGGTTTTTTAAATATCTATTACCAGGAAAAAAATTTGGCAAAATACACATAGCACAGAATTAACCATTTTAGCCATTTTTTTTTTTTAATTTGACAGAGATCACATGTAGGCAGAGAGAGAGAGAGGAGGAAGCAGGCTTCCTGCAGAACAGAGATCCCGATGTGGGGCTTGATCCCAGGACCTTGAGATCATGACCTGAGCCGAAGGCAGAGGCTTTAACCCACTGAGCCACCCAGGTGCCCCATTTTAGCCATTTTTAAGTAAACAGTTCAGTAGCATTAAGTATATTCACCTTGTGCCTTCATCACTACCATCCATCTCTAGAACTTTTTCCTCTTCCCCTGAAATCTGTACCCATTAATTAACTCTCCATACTCTCCTCCCCCTAATCTCTGGCAGACCATCACTCTACTTTCTGTCTTACATGAATCTGACTACTATTGATACCTTGAGTAAATGGAATTATACCATATTTGTCTTTCTGTGCTGGTTCATTTCATTTAGCATAGTGTCTTCAAGATTAATCCATGATATCCTATGTGTGAAAATTTCATTTTGTTTTAAGGCTGAATAGTATTCCATTGACGAGGTAGATCACATTTTGTTTTTCCAGTCATCTTCTGATGGTCATTTAGGTTGTTTCTGCCTTTGGGATCTTGTGAACAGTGCTGCTGTGAACACTGGTGTACAAATAACCAATCTGAGCACTTGCTTTCTTTTCTTTCGGGCACATACCCAGAAGTGGAATAGCTGGATCAAATGGAAATTCTGTTTAATTTTATGAGCAGTTGCCGTACTGGTTTCTACAGCAGCTGCCCCATTTTATATTCCCACCATCAGTGTACAGGGTTTTTCCAGTTTCTATGCATCCATGTCAGTGTTTGTTATTTTCTGTTTTTGACACTAGCCTTCTTAATGGGTGTGAAGTGGTATCTCATTGCATTATCAGGAAATTTTAATACTTAGCAGATTACTGATGGAATGCCTGACAAATAACGTAAGCCATAG
>ML100156.1:0-20056 GCA_003697995.1 Taxidea taxus jeffersonii
AAGAACCTGAAAGCCCGTGCCTGGCTGAGGCCACATTTTCCAGCTGCCTGTCTCTGTGTCCTTTGCTGTGAAACCTGAGCTGCAAATAAAATCTGCTGTTGTGGCTCTCAAGTCCTTCTAGGGACTCGCCCAACTTGGAGCGGTGGTGGGACCCTCAAAACGCAGCCATCGCCCTCGGAGAGCTTAGGTTTTCGCCAGAGAGGAGAAAAGAACGAGCGTGAAGCAAACAGGACGCTAGAGTTCGGTCAGCCTGACGATGGGGACTAAGCCTTTCTTCATCTGTGTACACCCCAAAGAGGGCTAGGTCGGTGGGCAGTCCTCAGGACTTAGCGGAAGAGATGGAACATGCTGGACGGGCAGGATTTCGCATAAGCTAAGAGGCAAAGGAGGGCATGCCAATTGGAGGGAACAACTTGATGGAGGCTCAAAAGCTTTTTCTGGGTGGTGCCCGATACAAGAGGGGGTAGCACGGCGTATTCCTTCTGCGCTCACTCAGTCACTTGCCGGAGAGCAACCGAGGCTGAGGCCCGGTTCCGGATCTCACTGCATCACAGTTGGGCTCATCTCCCCGTGCCCCCAGGATTAAAATTCCAGATGGGACTATGCTAACTGGTCATCCTGAATTCCATATGGCGGTTCCAAAGCCAAAACCCTGACCACTTATGTTTCTCTAAACAAGCTTTCCTTAATCCCAGCGTAGCCTGCAAAAGAAATCGATTAATAACTACTTCCCCCAAAGCAAGGCTCCCGTGAAGAGGGACATGGGTACTGAGGGCAAAAGAGAAGACACTCTTGGGGAGGGACCAAGAGGTTTCTGTCTGTCTGAACAGTAAAGAGGACGGAAGGTTTTTTGTTTTTTTAAAGATTTTATTTATTTATTTGATAGACAGAGATCACAAGTAGGCAGAGAGGCAGGCAGAGAGAGAAGGGGGAAGCAGGCTCCCTGCTGAGCTGAGAGCCCGATGCGATGCGGGGCTCGATCCCAGGACCCTGAGATCATGACCTGAGCTGAAGGCAGCGGCTTTAACCCACTGAGCCACCCAGGCGCCCCAGGACGGAAGGTTTTATGCTTAGAGCTCAGAGAGCCTCTCCTAGAACCATCGCCCCCTCCCGCTCGGGCAGGTGGCTCAGAGATCTGTCGGGAGACCACACAGCGGTCCATGGCTGATGCGGGACCAGAGAGCTGGCGGCCCAAGTCCCAGCCCGGGGCTCGATCACGTTTTAGCGCCCTGCTTAGTAGTTGTGCCCCGCCCTGAGAATCATCGCCCACAGAAGGCGGGTGCAGTACGGTTCCCAATTAGCAGCCGGCCCTCGAGGAAGCACCTTAAGGGCCAGGACACAGAAACAGGGAAGGGCGGCAGCCGGCCAAGCCAAGGCATTACAATCCCAGGGGCTAAGTGACACAGGTTCCTGACTGCTTAATGGGCTCGGCGGCCTGTTTCTTCCTAGCTTTGAGCCAAGTCAGGTACGCTCTGTGTCATGGGACGGGGGCTCGGGGAGAACAGCAAGCCAAACAGGCCTTCCTGCTGGCACAGGTGTGAGGCCACACTCTTAAATGATCAGCTAAAGGTGTGGTGAGGGGAGTGCAGCGGGGAGGGAGGTGGTGATTGCCACCGAAAGCCCCAGCCCAAACAGCAGCACGGCCTGTGGGTTCAGGGGAGCTGGTGTGAGAGCTCCCAGCCAGGCGAACGGGCCAGGCAGCCAGGGCGGGACGTCCATGCCAGCAACCTCTGTGCCCTGCCCCGCTCTCTGACTCGGAGCGGGTGACAACTAGGCTGGGCCAGTTCCTCGGCGCAGTGAAACCAGGCAACAACCCAGCTGGCAGGCAGCAGACTTCGTTCAGGACTGAAGTCACTTCCTGTTGGGGACCCCAGGCGCTCCCACACAGCTCGGGCTTCCTGGGAGGATCACAGGTGTGATCCTGGGCCAATCGCAAAAATGTGAGAAAACTCCTCCGGGCAGCTGAAGGAGGCTGCGATGAGGTCTAGAAGGGGACACCTCTATGCGGACCAAATCAGAATGAATGACTTTGCCTCAGTGCCGGAATCTCTCTCACAAAATACGTGATAGTCTCAGTCCCTCTCGGGACTTCCAAATCCTTACTCTTAAAAAAGCATTATAATGTCTGTCGCTACAGTAAATACCTCATAATTCTGGTTGAGGTGAGCCGGGAGGAGTTAGAAATAACTGGATTTGTGCAGATAAGGGAATCTTATCCTTTAAACTCCAGAACTTTTAAACAGTATTTTTGATGGCACAAAATATATGCATATATATTACATGATTCCCAGATCTCTTAACTCTCTCAAATCTTTTTTCCAGCTAACCCAGGGTAATCAGAAGCGACATCCTGTACTGCGTTAAACCATTTTGTTTTTCTGCCCCTTTTCAGGATGTCAGGCCTTCAGTGGGCCCTGCCCCTGTCAGTCTGACCTTCTCCCCACCCCGCCCATCCCCCACTCCCACATCTCTTCCTGTTGCTTCTAATCTGTATGGCTGGGAAACCAGGTTACAGACCTCTTCAGAGCTAGCTGCCATTATAAACAAGCCACTCGAAAAGGCCTAGGGAATAAAGTGTGTGGCTTTAGTGCTATCTCTGTCTGAGGGAGTCTGTAGCTATTTTCCCCTTCCACAATCGGGGCAAATTACCAGAGGACAGAAGGTGCCAGATGCCTGGCCTAGGGTTAAATGTTGTGCTACTGAGTGTCTCCCTGGAATCATGCCAGGCCTCAAAGTTCCCTGTCCCCACACCAACTCCCTGGCTCACACAGCTCTGAGTGACAGAAAATTGGGAAGAATAGCTAAGAATAAACATGAGGCCATGCCAGAGTCTTCTTTCAGAAAAATCCAGTGCTGACGAAGCACGGGCAACACTGACTTGGGAGATCTGCTCTAACTTCCAAAAGAGGAGCCTCTCTGCATTGTTCCCAGAACAGTGAGGTGCTGAGGAAAAGAAAAAGGTGATTTCTCAAGCTTAGGCAGATCCTTAGGAAAACCCAATGGCATTTAAAAAAAAAATGCACTAATCAATTGTTTAAGTGCACAATACTCTATTGTTAACTTTGGGCACTATGCCCTACAGCAGTTACCTGGAACTTTACTCCTCTTGCATAACTGGAACTTTATGCCCATTAAGCGACAACCCCCCATCTCTGTGCCCCCATCTCCTAATAACACCACCCTACTGTCTGCCTCTATTCCTTTGACTATTTTAGACAACTCGTGTATAAGGAATTGCACAGCATCTGTCCTGTGACCAGGCTATTTCACTTAGGATAACATCTTCGAGGTCCGTCCATAACTCACCAAACTTTATATATTCATTATTTGCAGGGTGTTTTATTTTGGATACCAATTATACTTCAGTGAAGCTAGGGTGGAAATGAAAAATAAGCCATGGATTCTACCGTCAAGAAGGAAAAAAAAGCACTTATCAGAAGTAAGCCAAACAAGGTGATTTTTGGTTTCTTAACTGTAGCAATACTTGAGATCTTTCCTAAAAATCTTGGGGAGAAAAGCGACACGTGAAATTTACAAGGCGATAGCAATAGCCATCGTGTGTTCCATATTTTCACGATTTAGAAACTACGCTCATGGCCGTTGCTTCATTTGACAAGCTGCAGGGAAGGCCATTCTGTCTCCCAGCCTCAGCCATCACTTACTTGAAGAATCAACCCTTAAAAATGTTCATTATTGACAGAGAAATCCCCACCATGTCCACTTCTTCTGTAGGCAAGGATTACCACCAGGTATTGCTGGGAGAGCTGGGCCGGGCCCCAAAGGCCCAGCCATGCACAGGATAAAAAATGAGGATGGCCTAGATGCTGGGGTCCCTGCCCTCTGAGGACTTCTAACCCCAGAATTCTGCCTCTGCCATACCATTAACCCCCCCTCCACAGGATGCAAAGAAGTCTCCCTCAGCCTGTCCAGTATCACTGTTAGCCCAAGCTGGAAATAATCAGCCAGAACCCACAGGTCATCATTTTGTGATTTAGGGTTGGACATCCACCAACCAGCAGGATGATCACAGTGGAAATGTTATTGGTCATCTCTGAACCTTGATTTGACATTTGTCAAACAGGAAAGGTAAAACTCATCCCCACCTAGTTTCCAGATATTTGGAGAAGACAAATGAAGTATCACAGTAGAATATTTTAGGTTTTAAGGTGAATTTCTTTGAAGTCCTTGGAGTGATCACATAAGTCTGAGAGAGTCCAACCAGCTAAAAGTTAAATCTCTTCCACCACTTCAAAGTTTTACTAGAAATCATACAGAAGATCTCCAACCAGAGATATGGGAAAGGGGAAGATCTTAGGATTTGATGTTGGGGAGGAGGAGGGATCTTAGGGAGGAAAGTGGTGATCATAGCCGAGATACTAAACAGGAAGAGGAAGACATGAAAGTGTCAAATTGAAGAATCAAAATCGTGCTATGGCAAAAGAAAAGGGAAGTGTAAACAGCCACCCTCAAACGATGTTTTCACAACCAGATTTACAGATTACGTAATGAAATAACTGAGACACAATTAAGAACACATTAGAGAGGACATAAGGTTGAATTGGGTGAAATAAATTTAACTGGGAAACTCCAACCCAAATGACTGCTGTACGCAGATCTTGGAAGTGTTTGAACCATAATGAGTTTGGCGGTGATTCTACAAAGCCGATGTGGCTTATATTTATGAACCAACGTCTGGGCGAGTCTCACCCCGATTCAAGAAAACTAGCTGCACACAGAATATAATAGCACTTATATATATATATACACACATATATGTGTGTATTTATATACTCTCTCTCTCTCTCTCTCTAGTATACTCCGATGGTTACGATTCAGGTAAACACTGAATCGGGTCAGGAACAGCCAACCACTTCAACCACTTTTTACCTCTCAGGTCTTTCTGGGAGTTTGGTCTTCACTTCCAGCAAGAAATCTGGACATGGCTCCACTAGCCACCCTCCTCTTGGGAGGACCACCTTCCCTCGCCCACGGACACTGGGGGAGCCTGCTCACCCGATCCAGTCCGAGCACTCACTGTAAATTAAATGGAGCTGAATCAAGCCCGAGGCATTGGGACCACCGCAGACACGAACGGCCCGCCCGGGGCCTTGGGAGATCAACTTGACCAAGAACAACTCTCGCACTTTCTTCTCTGATGCTCCCACAGCTCCAGGCAGAACCAGAACGCCGGACGGGGGCCAGACGTGTTTGACCCGGAGGCTCCTCTACTGTTCACACGGAGTGGGACTCTCAGGGACAGAAGCAGAAGGGAGAATGGGTGTTTCGTGATGAGGGACAAGGGGGAAAAAGGACGGTAAAGGAGAAACGGGAGTATGCCTGTCCTGACTCCTCTCCTGGGAGACAACGAGCCTTCTGTGGAGGGGCTTTGGTGATCGCTGTTCAGACTGTTACAGAATTAGAACATCGGCATCACTCCTACATGCCCTGACTGGGATGGGAAGTTAATGGTCATCTGGGACCCGGGAAATGCCACGGAGGCCATGACCAGCTGCCCCAAATCCCAGTCTCCCTTGCAGTTAGGTCAGGGTGAGGTGATGAGTTCCTGTCACTGAAATGCAGGCAGACATGAAGGGTGTCCCCTCTGGGATGAGGCGATGAAGGCGCGTGGGCTTTCAGCTGTCTTTTTCTCTGCCATGGTGCCCTTCGAGTTCACGGGCTCCCGATGGCATTGCTACATGACAGGAAAGGGCCAACCAGTCTGCGTGGCACTTCATTTCTGTGAGCAACAAATAAACCAGAGGCTAGCCTGTCCTGACTAACGCAGGATCCAAAGCAGTGGCCCTCTGAGAACATTAGAGAGCTTAGTGCAAGAAAGTAAGCTGGCCCCGATCACAGACTTGGCAAAGATGACTGGCTTTCCTATTTCCCAAGATATTCTTCAACAAAATGGTATCTCTGAGGGAGGACGGCTCGTTCCCAAAGCAGTAACTTCAAGCGTAAAGGCCGCCTCTCCCAAGACACGAGTCTCCAAAATATCCTAAGACACCCAGAATTCGTTCAATAGCTCATGAACTCTCCTCCTGGACACCCGTCACCTCCTGCCACTTCCCATTTTCCTACCATCATGGGACACAAAGCTGGCTTAGAGCCTCTAAGCCAGAGTCAGAACTTCCTCATGGATTCAGGCTGCCATCAAAACCAAGTAAGAGAAAAGGGGAAAAAAAAGACACAACCGAGTTTCTCTCTGTCAAGCCCATCTCAATCCCTTGAGGGACCGGGTTCCATCTACTTTTAAAGTTTAGAATAGAAAGAAAAGAAACTTCCCTCATTCCGTGTTTCTAAATCCTCAAGATGCCAACAAGCCAGCAGGGTTAGCTAGCATAGGCTAGGAGGCACAAGGCTTTAAAGCTTGAACTGAAAGGGCCGGGGATGATTTCTCCTTGGCACCCCCCTCACGGAGGAGGGAAGACCTCTTGGCCATTTTTCACCGGGACCCGCAGAAAGCCCTACCTTTCAGAACATGTCCTCCCTGAGATGACGGGGACCCCATGTATGATGGCCTATAGCAGATGACCGAAAGTTGGTCTTGAAAAGCGTATCTGTCAAAGGCAAGGTCGCATGATCAGCGTAAGTTGGAGAAATTACACGGGCCCATTTTTTTTTCTTGAACTAGGACTTAAGGAAAACTTGGATGTGTCCAGCCCCTGTTGATTAAGAAGGCCAGTCTAGTGGCTAAGTGCTCTCCAAAAGCCACGGCCTGGGCTCATCTGTAAGCTTGCCCCTTGCTCTGCAGCTAGAATCTGGTTCTGTTGGGAAGGGAGAGCCAGAAAAGTCCCTACTCTCTGACCCAGAAGGCCTCTTCTGAGCGTTGCCCAATGCTCTGTTATACAACACGAAAAATAAATAATCAACTTGAAAAGTCAGGCAGCCAAAGCTCTGCTCAAATAATAAGCCCTTTTACAAGCTGCTTATCACCTGCCCAATTCAGCTCCAGAGGAACACCGGGAACTCTAAATTCTACTGTTCGCATTAACTGCTTGGGGGAAATGGACAAGCTTCAATGGCTTTATTGGTTTCCTCAGAGACAGAGGCATAGAGGTTTTCATTCTCCGGCTCCCTGCCCTTGACCTCAATCATTTAAATATGGCTCCCTTCCCACCATCTCTGTGAGGTCTCTATTACAAGCGCGAGCTAGAAAGGGGTCCTGGCCTTTTCTTAGAAAACATACCAGTTTCCATTCTCTTTCACCCGACCCTGTTGGGGTGAGAAAGGGAAGAATATAAATGCCAACTGTTTCAGAAAGTTCATGAGGAGGAAGCATGTGAAAGGGCGGGAGAGACTCTCTGTTCCTCTACTGGCCTCTGTACAAGCTGACTTGAGAGCAGGGACCAAGCTTTAGTCCTCTCTGCATCTCGACAGTCTAGCACAATCCCCGAAACGTCACAGGTGTTCATTAAATCATGCACTTAACAATAACACTAATAGTAAGTGTAGTTAACCCTTGAGCATTCAGGAACTCTGTTTAACTTTCTCTATTTCTTTCTTACTTTCCAGTCGAGGAGGCCGAGGGATCGATAGGTTAATAAGCGAATAAGTGGCAAAACAATGATACGAACCAGGTGAACAGGCTCTAGAACCTTCGTCCTTAACCACATGGACTGGTACACAGGAATAAGTAAGTGAGATGCTAAAAGGGCTCTCCGCATACGAAAGCACGGAACAGGAACCGAATCTGATTCAGAAACCTGGTTTATTCACACAAAAATTTATTAAGCACCTAGTATTCTATGTCGGACCCGCTGCTGCTGATTAGTGGCACAAAGATAAAGGCACAGTTGCATCCCTCGAGAAGAGAGACAAGTACCAAGGGCGTACTGGGCACCGACCACATGCTGGGCGCTGTGCTAGGTGCTTCATGTGTGTATCAGCTTCTGTAATCCTGGCAAAACCCCAAGGAGGGGAGTCCTGGTCTTATTACATCGAGATGAAGCGGGTGAGAAACTGAGGCCCAAGGAGAAAAAGTGGTTTTGGTAACGCTGAGAAGGAAAGGATTCATCTCGCCTGAGAGGGGGCTCAGAGCAGGCTCCGCCCAACAGGGAACACTTGGGCGGGGCCTTGAAGACAGGAGAAGAGGAAAGAAATTCATATCCAAACGGTACACGGAGGCCAGGAAAACTCAGCCACGTTTTCAAAGCCATCACAACCAAAACACGGAGCTAAGCAGCGAGCCCCATGCCATGCCGTGTCCTGCGGCTGAGGGGACTTCTTACCCGGGACCGAGGAAAGACTTCGTGGAACTGAGGCCTGTATGTCTGTCCATTTTTCCACTGCATTCAAGCTCTCCCTGGGGCTTAGCCGTCCTCACTATATCTGTAGGAAGTTCTTTTCCTCTTCCTTCTGTGCAACAGGTGGTGTTTCTGGAAGGGGACCCCCATGCCCATTTTAGCGTAACTGAAGCCAGATCCCCCAAGGTTGGCAAAGGAGGCCGCAGTCACCATGGGAGCCACTTGGAACAGCTACAGCTCATGGCTCCGTTCTGTTTTCCACACGAGGAGACACTCTCTCCTTTGCTAAGCACAGAGGTTCTAAGTCCGGTTCCCTTAAAGGCTGTCCAGGGGTTTCCCTAGTCTGTTCTGCTCAGACCTGCTGACAACTTCCCTTGGGGGCCTCACCCTCTAGCTTCTCTGAGGACGGCTGCCTGCCAGGCCAAGACATGCAGATGAACACGGACAAGTGAACTCCAACAACCAGTGAGTACTCCGGGGGCAACCTTTCTATTCGTCCCATGCTAAGGACCCCCTCACAACATCCCCTACAGGGTTCCAGTGACCGCCCCACTTCCCCACTCTTCTTTACAGCACGACTCCTCCCGAGACTTGTCTACATTCCCCGTGGACAATCTTCCTCCTCCCCCTTCTCTCTTGAATCCACTCCCATCAAGCTTCCGTCCCCTGAAATGGCTGTGATCAAGGCCTCGAGGTTGCTAAAGTCCGGGGAGAATTCTCAGCCCTCCTCTTGCTTGGCCAAATGGAGATACTTTCCATAGTTGATCAGTCCTTCTTCACCGAAGAACCTTCTTCGCTTGACTTCCATGACATCACTCTCTTCTAGTTTTCCTTCTGCCTTACTGGCCATATCCCACCAGTCTCCTTGGCTTGCTCCTCATTGTCTTGCTAACCTTTAAATGTGGGAGTGCCCCTGGGCTGGGTCCTTGGTCCCCTTCTCTTCTCTAACTGTTCTCAGTGTCTGCTGGTGTCTTCTTACCATCCATCTCAGGGCTCTGAATACTATCTAGATGCCTAGGACTAAAAGATGTTCATCTCCAGCCCTAACGACTCCTATGAATGCCAGGCTCATACAGCCCACACCTTCCTCAATATCTCCACTTACGTGTCTAACTGGCATCTAAAATTTAACATATCCAAAAGTTAACATCTGATACACCTCCAACCTTGTTCTTCCCACAGGATTTCTTTTCAACGATTTATTTAAATTTTTAAAAACTCACTTCAAGTCACCTGGGTGGTTCAGTCAGTTAAGAGTCTGCCTTCAGCTCAGGTCATGATCCCAGAATCCTGGGATAGAGCCCCATGTTGGGCTCCCTGCTCAGCAGGGAGTCTGCTTCTCCCTCTCCCTCTGCCTCTCCCCCCTGCTTGTGCTATCTCTCTCTCACTCTGCTCTCTCTCTCTCTCTCAAATAAAGTCTTAAAAAAAAAAAACAGTTCATCCATTTCTCCCACTCCCACCCCCTGCCTCTGGCTACCACCAATCTGCTCTCTGTATCAATGAGCCTAGTTTGTTTTTTTTAAGATTTTATTCATTTATTTGACAGAGAGAGAGAGAGCACAACTAGGGGTAGTGGCAGGCAGAGAGAGAGGGAGAAGCAGGCTCCCGACAGAGCAGGGGGAGCCCGATGTAGGACTTGATCCCAGGACCCCGGGATCATGACCTGACCCAAAGGCAATCTCTTAACCAACTGAGCCATGCAGGTGCCCAATGAGCTTAGTTTTTCTTTGGTTTGTTTGTTTTTAGAGTCCATATAGAAATGAAATCATATGGTATTTGTCTTTCTCTGCCTATCTTATTTTACTTAGCATAAAGCCCTCAAGGTCCACCCATGTTGTTGCAAATGACAAGATTTTATTCTTTTTTATGGTTGAATAATATTCCACTATATATATTTATATATTCCATATATTTATCATGTGTGTATATGTATGTATATATGTAATACATACAATATTCCACTACATGTGTGTGTGTGTGTATATACACACATATACACATAAATTTCTTTTTCCATTCATCCATCAATGGACACTCAGTGGTTTCCATATCTTGGCTACTGTAAATAATGCTGAAATGAACATGGGGTGCATCTATCTTTTCAAGTTAGTGTTTTCATTTTCTTTGAATAAATACCCCAAAGTGGACTTGCTGGTTCATATGGTAGTTTTATTTTAATTTTCTGAGGACTCGCCATACCGTTTTCCATAATGGCGGCACCAATCTGCCTTCCAGCCAGGCATGTGCGAGGGTTCCCGTCTCTCCACATCCTCGCCAATACTTGTTATTTCTTGCTTCTTAATACTAGCCATTCTGACAGGTGTGGGGTGATAGCTCACTGTGGTTGTGATTTGCATTTTGCTGATGATGGGTGATGCTAAGCATCTTTTCATGTACCTGTTGGGCATCTGGATGTCTTCTTCGGAAAAAATGACCACTTGGATCTAAAGGCAATTTTTAATCAGATTGCCTTTTGCTACTGAGCTGGATGAGTTCTTTATATATTTTGGATATTAGCCCCTTATCAGATACGTGATTTGTAAATATTATGTCCCATTCGGTAGACGGTCTTTTAATTTTGTGAATGGTTTCCTCTGCTGTGCAGAAGCTTCTCAGTGGGATGTCATCCCCTGTATTTATTTTTGCTTTCATAGCTTTTGTTTTTGGTGCCAGATTCAAAAACTCATCACCAAGACCTACGACAAGGAGCTTATGACCTGTGCTTTCTCCTAGGAGTTTTATGGTCTCAGGTCTCACATTCAAGTCTTTAACCCATTTTGAGTTCATTTTTGTGTATGGTGCTAAGACAGTGGCCCAGTTTCATACTTTGGCATGTGGCTGCCCAGTTTTCCCAGCACCATTTCTTGAAGAGATCTCCTTTCCCCACTGTACATTCTTGCCCCCCTTGGCTATATACTTACTGACCGTACAGGCGTGGGTTTATTTCCAGGCTCTCGATCCTGCTCCATGGATCTGTAGGTCTGCTTTTATGCGAGTTCCATACTGTCTTAATCACTATAGCTTTGGAACATAGTAATATAGAAACCAGGGAGCATGATGCCTCCAGCTTTGTTCTTCCCTCTCAAGGTCGCTTTGGCTACCTGGGGGTTTCTGCAGTTCCATACACGTCTTAGGATTATTCATTCTGTTTCTCTGAAAAATGCTGTTGGAATGTTGGTAAGGATTGCACTCAGTCTACAGATTGCTTTGGGGAGTACAGACATTTTAACAATACTGATTCTCCCCAGTACATGCTCATGGAATAGCTTTCCCTTTGTGTCTTCACTTTCTTTCAAAATGGAGCTTCTGATATACTTCCAACCTTGTTCTTCCCACAGTCTTTACCAATGCAACTCCATCCTTCCAGCTGCTCAGAACAAAAACCTTGGCAACATCCAGAACAGAAATGCTGTGTTACACAACTCCAGAGGGCACCAGCCGCATTTATTCAATGCTACTGGTGTTATGCAACATGGTGACCCTGTTTCCCTTCATTCCTCTTTCTCCAACATCCTACATCTGATCTGTTAGCAAATTCACTTGGCTCTACCTTCAAAATACACCCCAAAATCCAACAACTTCTCCCCAGTTCCATAGCTATCAGACCGGCCCAAGCTTGTCCCCTGATAACTTCTTATCCAAAAACACAACTAGAGCAATCCTTTTAAAATATGTCAAATCAGGGGCACCTGGGTGGCTCTGTGGGTTAAAGCCTCTGCCTTCAGCTCAGGTCATGATCCCAGGGTCCTGGGATCGAGCCTCGCATCGGGTTCTCTGCTCGGCGAGGAGCCTGCTTCCTCCTCTCTCTCTGCCTGCCTCTCTGCCAATTGTGATCTCCGTCTGACTTGTGATTTCTGTCTGTGAAATAAATAAATAAAATATTTTTTAAAAATATGTCAAATCACATCACTCTTCTCTACTCAAAATTCCCCAATCCTTCCCATCTCACTCCAGGAAAAAGTCAAGATTCTTACAATGGCCTATAAAGCCTGGAGTTGTTTTTCTTGCTTTAGTATTTATCCCTATCTATCATATGTATTTTATGGGTTTATCTCGATGGATTATCTGTTGCCCACATAGGAATATAAGCTTTGTGAGTCAGGAACTTAGTGTGTTTTGTTCACAGATGAAGCCTCGGTGTCTACAGTAATATCTGACACAAAGTACACGCTCAATATATATTTGTAGATGAAAGGACGCCTGGGTGGCTCAGTGGGTTAAGCCTCTGCCTTCGGCTCAGGTCATGATCCCAAGGTCCTGGGATCGAGCCCCGCATCGGGCTCCCTGCTTAGCGGGGAGTCTGCTTCTCCCTCTCCCTCTGCCTGCTGCCCTGCCTACTTGTACTCTCTATCTGTCAAATAAATAAATAAAAATCTAATACATATATACATATATATATTTGTAGATGAAATAAATGAAGCAGGTTACGAAGGGGGAAGTCTTTACACAAGGGCTAGAATCATACCAAAACACAACATAACAAGTGAAATGCCGCTTGAGTAGCCAGCTAGTGCTGGGACCAAGTCAAATCTCGGGAGATGTTCAGTTCCAATCTCTTACTGTTTGTTTTTCTATTGCTTTGATATTTTACCTGAAAGCCTCCTTTCTTTTGCCTCCTAAAGAAATGCACCTATATGTAGTAAAGAGCACCCCCTGGTGGAAGCAATCCACCCAAGCAATGGAAAAGAAAACCCTAGAGCAACAGGCTTTAAATTGTAAAGGAGACCCTTGGGGACAAAGGAAGTGATTCCAACATTTCACAGAGAAAGTCCTCTATAGAAACGAGGGGAACTAAAGATTCGATTCAAAGTATATGGGGGTGGGGGTGGAATTTATCAACTTATTTTACTGCTGAACATTTGCTGCAACTGAAAATGAGAAAAAAAAGTAATTCACTGCAAGCTGAACAACGTTTAAGTAACTACTCCCAAAGAATTTTTAATCTGGTGGAAGAAAGGATGTAAGTCATGCATCCAAATAAGTATAAAGCAATGAATATGGTTGTGGATGAGGGAATAAGGGGCAAATAAGAGAAATAAACTAAGAGCTATGACTTACCCAGGAAAGAGAAGTATAGCTTTGGGCTGAGTAAATCCAAGAAGACAACTTGGAGGGGGTGGTTCTGGAGCTGAGCCTTGAAAGACAGACAAAATTTTAATAAGAGAGTATTCCAGGTAAAGGCCTAAATGTAGGGAAGGGCACAGCATGTGGAAACCCAAGCAGGCCAACAGGGCTCTGCAAAGGTCACAGTCTGGGTGACAGCACAATTCAAAGCCCTCCTTGAAAAGGGCAGACAGATTCTCAAGAGGAAAGTCCTTGGCAGAGGTAAACACAGGAAGGGACCAAAGAAATCCCCCCCCCTTTTCCTTGTTCTCCCTCAGATGAGAGGAACACTATTAAAAACTACGGGGGGAGGGCACCTGGGTGGCTCAGTGGGTTAAAGCCTCTGCCTTCCGCTCAGGTCATGGTCCCAGGGTCCTGGGATCGAGCCCGCATCGGGCTGTCTGCTCAGCAGGGAGCCTGCTTCCCTTCCTCTCTCTCTGCTTGCCTCTCCACCTACTTGTGATCTCTGTCAAATAAATAAATAAAATCTTAAAAAAAAAACTACGGGGGGAAACAAAGATAAAATGCGAACCCCATGATAAACTGTCCAGCTTACATGCCAGAGGATTCTGAATCCACAATATTGAGGGGCGCCTGGGTGGCTCAGTGGGTTAAGCGTCTGCCTTCGGCTCAGGTCATGATCCCAGGGTGGCTCAGGTCACTTCACTTTCAACTTTTCTTTTGAAACATTATAGACTTACTCCCCAGAAAGTTGTAAAACTAGTATGAAGTGTCCTCCTATACCCTACCCAGATTTCCCATTTTATATAACCATCTTATATATATTTATATTACCATCTTATCGAACCACAGTACAGTATTACAGACCGAGAAGTTAATGTTCATGCGATACTATCATTGATAGACTGTATTTTTTCCATTTGTCCCAATGTCCTTTTTTCAGGTCGGGGATCACAGATGTCTTCCTTGACTCCTTTCACCCGGAACAGTTCCTCGGTCTCTTTTGGGTCTTTCATTACCATGACGCTTTTGAAAAACACTAGCTGGTTTCACTTTGGGGTTTATCCGATGGCTCGTCGGGACTCCACTTAGGTTATGTGCGTTGGCAAGAACACTACAGATCTGATGGCGCATCCTTCTCAGTGCGTGGATGGTTCTGGCCTGAAAGAGTTATTACCGTGGCACTTGCTGAAGAAGTTTCTAGTCCCATTGTTCTTTCTACATTTTATTAATTGGAATGTTGTTGTAAACAACTGCTTTGCCTTCTCCCTCATTTGTTTATTTACTCAGTTATTTCTTTATATTCGCATGGACTCATGGATGCTAATTTTACTCTCTGGGTTATGATCCATTACTATCATTAATTATCTTGTGGCTTGTCACAGAGTTCACCATTGGAAACCCCTTCAAAGTGACTCCCACATCCTCCTGGCATGTCCCCATTAATCCATGGACACTGTCTTACTTTCTGGCAGAAGAAGACATTCCAGGCTCATCTTCTAGTCTCCCTGCCCCAGCCTGGGAATCAGCCCATTTCTCCGAGAGTTCTGGTTCCTTTTATTTGGAGAATGGTATTTTGAAACCCAGATCCGAGTGCTAGGTGTGCTCCCCGGTTTTGGGGTGTCGCTGCTTCCAGGCCTTCTAAGCAGAGCTAGGAGATATACGCATATCCACAAACCATTCTATTTCTGTATCTGTCTGGGTGGGCGGGTGCGCGCATATAAAATGACGTGTGATGCATTCATTCTGATCACCACCAGTCTTCTGTCTTTTCCATGTAACTCCTTCCTCTGACAGAGTAAAAGGTAGTTCTCATTACTCACAATAGATCATTTGCTTGAGACTAGAATCTACGTAGATTCAGAATTGCCAACCCGTATCCCTGGGGAAAACAAAGCTACTATCTAGAGAATGGGATTTCCGTTCCGTTTGGGGGTGGGGGATGGTCTTCAGCTTCATCCAGGAACTTGTTAGAGATGCAAATGCTGAGCTCCAGCCTCGGCCTACCCCACCAGGTTACAAATGCTGGAGGGGAGGCCATCTCCCAGAGTCCCCCCACCCCCAGCTCCCTAGGGGACTCTGATGCGTACTGAAGTTTGGAAATCACTACGGGAGAATACAAAGTCAAAATACTCTTTTCCCAAGTTCCCATCCATCCCTGTAAATCATTAATCTCATTAGTTTTTGGTTTCTCTTTCCACACAAGGAGCATTGGTTTTCTGTGGCTCCCGTAACAAATTACCACAAATTTACTGGCTTAAGATGCCACGAATGTAAGATATTACAGTTTTGAAGGTCAGAAGTCCAAACTGAGATTCATAAGGCTAAATGTCCAGGTGTCGGCATGGGCTGTGTTATTCTGGGGGGCTTTTGTTTTCAAGAATTTTATTTGTGAGGGAGGGAGAGAGCGAGAGAGTGAGTGAGCACAAGCAGGGGGAACGGCAGGCAGAGGAAGAAGCAGGTTCCCCGCTGAACAAGGAGCCCAGCTCGGGACTCAGTCCCAGGGATCATGACCTGAGCCGAAGGCAGATGCTTAACCGACTGAACCACCCAGGCGTTCCCCTTTCTGGGGGCTTTAAGGAAGAAGCTG
This sequence comes from Taxidea taxus jeffersonii, assembly GCA_003697995.1. Lineage (NCBI taxonomy): Eukaryota > Metazoa > Chordata > Mammalia > Carnivora > Mustelidae > Taxidea > Taxidea taxus. Next base: position 15,901 of record ML100156.1, read on the forward strand.
TTCTCCTTTCTTCCCAGCCTCTATGCGCTGCCTACATCCCCTGGCTGTGGCCCCTTCTTCTATCTTCAAATCGCTCTGACAGGGAGCCCTGCTTCCATGAGCACATTCTCTCCCTCCGACTCTGCCCCTTCTGCCTTCCTCTCACAAGGACCCTTGTTATCCTATTGGACCCACCAGGGTAATCCCCTCAGGTTTCCATCCCGAGTCATACACCCGGCGTCCCTTCTGTCATATAAAGCCGCATAGTCACAGTTCTGGGGGTTAGTATGTGGGAGGGGCCATCTTTGGGAGGCGCCATCATTCTCCCACAAAGATTTTTTTTAAGTTTCTAAAAACACAGAGTGACCGATCTTCGTATCCTTCTTACAATCATTAAACAGCTTCCCTCTCTTCTTAGAAAGAGCCCAGCCTCTTGACCCTGCCAGCCTCCTTCGCCTCCTTCCTTGTCCTTACTGTGCCACATCCTTGATGGCTTTCAGCCTTCGCACACTCTCTTCGTCGGCCTAGAATATTCTTTCCCCAGTTCCTCTCGTGGTTGGCTCATTCCTCCAGCCTCACCTCAAATGTCACCTCTCTGAAGAAGTGACCTCTGATCATGAGACAGGTAAGAGTCCATCTCAATGACTGTGATTTAGCCTGTTCATTTTCTTTATCACTGATGTCAGTCTGTAATATATGACGTATCAGTTTGTGACCCATCTTTCTCACTCGAACGTAATCTCCACGAGGGTAGAGACGCTGGGTATCCCTGTACATCCCTAATGTCTAGCATAGTCGTGGGCGCACAGCAGATAGTCCGTAAGTGTTGACAGGATGGATGAGGGCTGCTCTAGTCTGGGTGGCCAGTGGAGGACGAGTGTGTTGCTGGTCCAAACAGAGCAAACAGAACAAGCCGTGTGAATCCCTGTGACTCTAGGTACGGCTGATGCAGATTTTCACTGTGCCCAGTAGAACCCAAACAAGTTCCTATCTGTCATGCATTCCTTTGTTCCTCCACAAGTATGCGCTGAATAACTAATATACACACGTTTGATCCACACAACAATACAAGGAGCTACTGTTACCATTATCCCCATTTTACCGACAGGAAGACTGAGGTTCAGAGAAGCAGTGTGGCCGAGGACATGCAGCTAGGGAGCTACTGTGTGCTGCTATATGCCAGGCTTTACGCTGGGCTCAGGCTACGCCAGGGAAAACGAGCGAACATGGTCCTTGCCCTCTCTGTTGGACGGTCCAAGGATGAATCCACGCTTACAGGGGCGTGTGCTAAGTGTTATGATCGAGGTCTGCTAAGGGTGCTGTGGGAGCACTTGGCCTGGGACAGTGGAATCAGGGTGAGGTGTGAGAGGAGGCTTCTGGGAGAAGGAGGCACCTGAACTAAATTTGAAGCCTAAGTAGATTTCAGCTAGATGAATGGAGGCCCAACTAGCCAGCTACCGATTGGGCTCACAGGCTATCATTGTCCTGAAAGTTTCCGAAGTTTCCAGAAATTTCTGTTTTTCTATGGTCTGGCCTTCACTGCCGCTTTGTAGGGTAAGAAATCTAACATCACGAGTAACCTAGAGTTATGTGACACTGGGAACAGTGGCTAATAACGCTAGTAACTAATACCACTCAGGAGAGAACGATGTTTATAAATCAGAGTTCGTTCGCTGCACTGGGAAGTGGCAAGACCCGGGGTCCCCACGCTTTCTCTTTCAAGGGCCAGAAGGTAAACGTTTTTAGTTCTGTGGGTCATACGTGGTCGTATGTGGGCTCTGGGCCGCGGTTCCTCACTGCCACTGCAGGGCAAGGGCAGGGATGGGGACTCATAAACAAATGAGCGTGGCGGTGTTCCTACCAGACTTTACTGACCAAAAGGCGGGGCAGGTTTACGGAGCCCCGGCCTAGAATAAGAGAAGTAGTTACAAGATTCAAATGCTTCGTCACAACGCTGTGTCCACACATGCAAGAGAGACAAGCCTGCCTCCAGTATCAGACTGGGCACCTTCTCTCCTAGACAGTGACTGTCCAGACGGACACGGCCGACACTCCGCGCTCGACTTTTTTTAATGCTCAACCGACCTACAGAATCCCACCCTTTCCTAAAGCGCTGGGTGTACAAAGGCTCGACTCACCCGGAAAACTCCAAGGAAAACGCCAACAGCATGGGTTCCCGGTGAGTTCCCAGAGAAAGCCACGCTCCTTTGTCACCTGCAGGGGGAGAGAGCGGTCTTCATTTACAGCTGTTTCCCAGCAAAACAGGACGGATTCGGCAACGGTAATGCAAGAGACTCTGACATGTAAACTCCACGAAGGGAGAGATTCTGTTTCAATTAGACTGAATCTTTTATTTTTATAAAAAGCAGTGTAGGTTCCCTGTAGAAAATTAGGAAGCAAAAATAAGAAAGTAGAAACATTATATTCCCACCTCCCAGAAATTAGCCATACTAAGAGCTTGGTACAGGGGGCACCCGGGTTCGCTCAGTCGTTAAGTCTTCGGCTCAGGTCATGATCCCAGGGTCCTAGGATCGGGCCCCTTGTCGACCTCCCTGCTCAGTAGGGAGTCTGCTTCTCCCTTTCCCTCTGCCCTTCCCCTACTCGTGCCATCTTTCTCTCTCTCTCTCAAATAAATCTTTTTTTAAAAAGAGCTTAGTGCATATCCTTCCAGATCTTTTTTTTTTTTAAAGATTTTATTTATTTATTTGACAGGCAGAGATCACAAGTAGGCAGAGAGGCAGAGAGAGAGGAGGAAACAGGCTCCCACTGAGCAGAGAGCCCGATGCGGGGGCTCAATCCCAGGACCCCGGGATCATGACCTGAGCCGAAAGCAGAGGCTTTAACCCACTGAGCCACCCAGGCGCCCCTCCAGATCTTCTTCCAAGTGTACGTAATACACATCTGCACTTTCTACCAAAATGAGATAATATGGGTACATAGCGCTTTGTGACTTTTTTTAATCAGTCGGTCACCTCCACTGGTGCACGTTAATAAATTTCTATCTCATCGAATACCCAACCATATTCCAATGTCCCTACTTTCCCCCGAATGTCCGATAAAGCCGGCTTGCTCCAATCAGGATCCGATCTCAGACCACACTTTGCATCTTTAGTCTCTTTTCATTTAGAATAGTATCCTCTTTCAGGACTGGATCTTGTTTCCTGCTCTATCTGCAATGCCTTTAATAGCTCCTGGTATCCGGTAGTAGCTCAATAGATGCTCACATAATTAACTAATTAATATAAAACTTAGAGGAAGGGGGGGTTTCATCCTAGAGCTTATCTCCTGCACCCATCACCCTTTATGTCCATTTTATATATAATGAAAACCAGGGCCAGAGAAATGAAGTGACTTCCCAAGGTCACCCAGCAAGTATGTGGCAATTGCTTTCCATTTCTGTTCATCCTGTTAAACCAAGAGTTGTCAAACTTCTGTGAAGGGCAGAAAATAAATCTTCTAGGCTTCATAATAAAATATAATGACAGAAATACAATAATAAAGCTTTTGTTATACAGGTCTACTAGTGGAAAAAACAGGAATAGAAGAATAACATTTTGTTTAATTGTGGTTGAAAGTCAGTGTTCCCCACGAACTAGCTGATTGTAATGGTTCATCTGATAAAACTTTCTTAGGTCACAGGTCATAGTTTGCCAACCTCTGTCCTATGCTGCTTATCTGTGATTTGGCTTTTTCTCTGTCTTTGAGTGAAAAGAACATCCTTCTTTATTAATGGTTATAGCTGGGTTCTGGCTTATTGAAGTTATATGGTACTAAAATACCAATAAGGAAAACTCCTTAGCCAGTCCCTTAAGATGCATTATCTTGTCTTACTTCAGTACCTAACTGTTGGAAATGCCTGTCTTCTTTCGTTTAATTTGCAAGAAGGCAGGTTGCATTGTGACTGTGGTTTGCATAATTAACCATATGTTAATATTTCATGCAGCTAACCAACTTAGAAATCAGTACAAGTGAAGATGGTAGTTGGCCTATGTCAGGGCTATTTTTTTTCTCAAATAAAAACATGCTATGCGGGGCGCCTGGGTGGCTCAGTGGGTTAAAGCCTCTGCTTTCGGGTCAGGTCATGATCCCAGGGTCCTGGGATCGAGCCCCGCATCGGGCTCTCTGCTTGGTGGGGAGCCTGCTTCCTCCTCTCTCTCTGCCTGCCTCTCTGCCTACT
>ML100156.1:20456-32277 GCA_003697995.1 Taxidea taxus jeffersonii
GGGAATGGGGAGAAAAGCTGGGGACTCCTTTCTTTAAAAAAAAATAATAACAAGGGCACCTGGGTGGCTCAGTCATTGGGCGTCTGCCTTGGGCTCAGGGCATGGTTCTGGGATTGAGTCCCCCGCATCTGGCTCTCTGCTTCAGGAGAGGCCTGCTTCTCCCTCTCCCACTCTCCCTGCTTGTGTTCCCTCTCTCACTGCGTCTCTCTCTGTCAAATAAATAAATAAAATCTTTTAAAAAAATAACAAAGCTCGTGGAACTACTTGACTTTTAAAACTAAGTATGTGTATAATTTTGATAAAAATACAAGAAAGAAAACCAGAGGTACATTAAAGCCCCTTCTAGAAAAGGCTTTTTGAATACTTTCCTCCGTCCTCCCAACCGAGGTTAGGATCCCTCTTCTCTGCCCCCCACAGCATCCTGTGCTCAATTCCGTCAGAGCACTTAACACACTGTACTATAATTATGTTTCTCTATCTCCCTCTTGGAGCCATGAGCTTCTTGCATGGACGGGCTATGTATTCTTCATTTCAGCAACTAGATTTTATAATATTTAAAAAGCTAGTCATTCAAGAGAAGTGAAATGAATTAACCAAATACCACTCAGTCTAGGCAAATTAACATCACAAGGAGATACCAAACAAAAAGACCAACTAAGTGTTGTCGATATGGAGAAACTGGAAACTTCACACATTTACCAGTGGCCATCTTAAATGGTGCAGCCACCCTGGAAGAGTCTGGAAGTTCCCGAAAAAGTGAAACATACAGTTGCCATCTGATGTAGAAATTCCATTCGTAAAGCAGGGAACGAGGGTACATGGTCCTTGCCTTCTCTAGTGAAGGGACGGAGAATGAATTCAAGCTTACGGGGCAGTGTGTTAAGAGTTAGGATAGAAATTGGCTAAGGGTGCCTGCTGAGGGAGCGCCAGCGAAGGGCAGTGAAATCAAAAGAATTTAAAACATATGTCTACACAAATGTTCCCAATTATTGGATTACTCTTAATAACCAAAAAAAAAAGAAAGAAAGAAAAAGAAAACAACCCAAATGTCCATCAGCTGATAAATGGGCCAACAAACGTGGTATATGCATAAAGCGGTATATCCATACCATGGAATATTATTCAGCTACAGAAAGGAATGGCACACGGACACATGCTACGACATTCATGAAACTGGAAAACATCGCCCTAAGGGAAAGAAGCCAGTCACAAAAGACCATACAGTGTAGGCTTCCATTCGTATGAACGGTCCAGAAAAAGCCACTGCATAGAGACAGAGGACGGATCAATGTTTGCTTAGGGCTAGCGGTCCGAGGAGAGATTAACTGTGGTTTTATGGGAATTGGCGGTGGACGGCGGGCTGGGGGTGGTGAATGGGGACCAAAATACGCTCAAACCAGATTATGGTGATGGGCGTACAACTCTGCCAATTTACCAAAAAGAACTGTACGCTTAAAATGAGTGGATTTTATCGTATGCAAAGTGTAAGGCTCTTTTTAAAAGCCTTCAAGGTATCCCATTATTTAGTTTCTCTCTAAATTAGCTTTTTCCCCCCAGCTGGACTACCCGTGTTACAACACCTGGTGAGAATGGTGGTGAGCGAAGTTTCTGAGGGTTGTGCTGACAGACACATCAAAGTCAGCACCTGCGTGTGTGTGAAATTGTCAGATGTCTTGAGGTGCACGAGGCATTTCCGGTTGGGTGATCCAAGTGTGCAGTCTGGGCAATCCGTGCCCGCTCTGCCAGGCCAAGTGTAGAGCGAGCCTAAGGCCCGCACTCCAAGTAAGGAACGTAGGCAGGTATGAGAATCACCTCTTGCACCTCTCAAGCCCTGTGCACAACCAAGTGAATGTTCCAATTAGGGCATATCCGTGAAAATGGTGATTTGGGGGTGGAGTAGGGGTAATCTGGTTAGTGCTTATTGGGCCAGGAGGTCCTGCCAGAACAGACAATTGATCCAAACTACCCCCCACCAACCCCCGCTCGGCTCACTCCCACTGGGTCCCCCTGGGAACAGCATGTCCCTCCACGGGATGAAGGGATGTGACAGTGCCTCTCCGAGCTAGGGGAAAGCCTGGCTCCGAGTACCCCCCGCCCCCTACTTTGCGGGAAGGGCAAAAACTGCCACAGAGCCAAAGCGAGGGGTCTCCTCCCGGGGGCTCCGGGTGCCCGGGGAAACTCACGCGGCTGCTCTGCAGGGTCGCCGGGAGGTTACAGGTCAGGGAGACTGGACTTGAGTCGCTGTCGCTGCCGCCGCAGAGCGGAAGGAGAAGGCGGGGGGCGGGGGGTGAGCAGGCGAGCTCGCCCGCAGCGGGTGGGGGCCACCCCCGCGGACCCCAGGACCCTGGGACCCCACGCGCGACTCCCGTGTCACGTGGCCTCCGCCCCCCCGCGCCCGGCGCTTGTGTCGCAGCGCCCCCTGGCGGCGAGCGGCGGGCACGGCGGCGGCGCGGGCGCGGGCCGGCTTCCGGTGCACTCCGCAGCCTAGGGGGGTGGGGGGTACGGCCGCCCAGGGGAGCCCACCCAGACCCAAACTGGGGTTGCTGGAGGCATTTGCCTTCCACCCTGGCCTCCTTCTCCCCAGGGACCCCAAAGAGAGCAGATCCGCCCCATAATTATCTTGCACCTTGATCCAGGCTCCCTCCTGTGAAAGTGGAACAGAATGAGGCAGTTTTGGGGGCGCCTGGGTGGCTGGTACGGTTAGATGTCTACCTTCTGCTGGGGTCATGATCCCAGGGTCCTGGGATCCAAGCCCCCATCGTGCTCCCTGCTCAGCAGAGAGCCTGCTTCTCCCTCTCTCTCTGCTGCTCTCCCTGCTTGTGCTCTCTCTCTGATTGTCAAATAAATAAATAAAACCTTTTTAAAAAAATTAAGGCAGTTTTGTTGGAGGTAGGTTTTTCTTGATGTGTCTGGAAAAAAAAAGTACTTTCAGGTGCGTGAATGTGAGCTAATTATGGCCTCCCTGAGCCTCAGTTTCCTCCTTTATAAAATAAGGGTAATAATAGCACCTACTTCACAAGGTGTTTGTGAGAATTAAATAAAATAATCCATGTATTAAAACTATGACGGCTAACTCAAAATGGAGTCGCTTATGCTAAGCCTCCGGGCACCAAACCCAGACCTAATATCGGTTTCTACCTCTCCCAGAAATGGAATCCTAAAGCAGTTAATCAAGAATTACCAGGTCAGTACTAGTGAAGTAACCTAAACGAAAGTGACCTCACCACAACCAATTCATTTTTTGCTAGGATCTTCCTTGTTTCTGCTCCCTTCAGTATACAAAAGTCTTTCATCTTGTACAGCATCTCTGAGCCTCTTTCTCTCTGCTTGCTGCCCAATTCATGAATCCTTAAATAAAGCCAATAACATCTTTAAAATGGACTCAGTTAAATTTTGCTTTTTAACACAACAACGAACAGGTTTAGCAGACTGGGAAACAAAGAATATAACTAGCTTTAACTTTAGTTATAGCTAAAGCTAGTTATATCCTTTGTTTCTCAGGGTTTACTTAGTAAACTACCTAAGAGTAGGGTTCATCTTTTCTCAGGATTCAGGGAAACAAAAGGATTTTGACACCACAAAATAAACACATACATAAGGTGAATTAGTCATAAAAATGGTAAGGAGGTGAGAATGAAAACAGTCTCTTGCCACACTCAGCCCAGACACTGGGAAATAAAACCACACCTTACTGTCTACATACACAATACTTTGCTAGTCAACTGTCTTCATTTGCATTGCTTTTCCAGGACTCTCCTCTCTTCATTACAGGAACTTCAATGGAAAGCATCAATGGTTCGCTCCCTGAAATCCTTCCCTTTCCTCGAAATCCTCCCCTTGCTGCTTCCCCCAGTCCTAGACTGTTGACATCATGATCCTTATTCAATCCTAATCAAGTCTCCGTGTTTGTTTGTTTTTAAAGATTTTATTTATTTATTTGAGACAGGGAGATAAAGAGAGAGAGCATGAGTGGTGGGGAGGGACAGAGGGAGAGGGAGAAGCAGACTCCCCGCTGAGCAAGGAGCCCGACATGGGACTCGATCTCAGGACCCTGGGATCCTGAGCTGAGCCGAAGGCAGACGCTTAACCGATTGAGCTACCCAGGCGCCGGAAGTCTCCGTGTTGAAAGACCCTCTGCCTTAAATCAAAACCTTCATTTCTTAATAAATTCTAATCTTTCCTTCCCTCCCTGAAACACTGCCAAAACCTTGTGAGGTGGGGGTCTCCCATACCGAGGTAAGGAATACATTCAGCCTTGTCAAATCAACAGGTGTTCGGTGATATTTGGGGAGTTCGGCCATTGACAGCTTTGAAGGCCGCACAAAGATCCCGTGGCGGCTAAGACCTCATCACTATAGTTCAAGACCTTCCATTTGAAATGAGTGTCCTCCTCTGAGGCCTCTTAAACTTCCTGCTTGGGGCTCTCTGACTGGGAAGGTGGGTTTTGTAGGTTTCACACTGGTTAAAGCTCTGATCCCTTTCTTTGAGCTCCCAGTTGCTAAGGATACTGGTCCTGGGGTGTCTATACATGACTCCCAGTGAGAAGCCATTCCTGACCCCACAGGCACCATGCCCACCATCCTGTAGCTGAACTTGGGTTCTCTTCTTCTATTCAAATCTTCTCACTGAGTGCCCCAAAGAGTTTTAACATTTTCTTCTCAATCTTTCAGATTTTATATTAATGTCCCTCATTATTTTCAGACGTTTCCACCAATTCTCTTGCTTTCCCTGTGAAAACAATCATTATTACAATGAATGCTCAGGATTTGTTGACCAGTAGCAACCATGCTTATTTCTTGTAGGCTTTTTTGTATGTTTTCATATTTGCTTAGATTTGACCTGCCCTTACTCCTCTTTTTGCAAATGACCTTTAATTTCTGCTCTTGAAATGATCACACTTATCATTAGAAAAAAGTGCCAAAATGATAGCTATGTACATGTAAAACTCTAGACAGTATAACCTCAACAAATTGCATATGTATCTACACTCACATACAGAGTTAGAAAAACATTTTAAAAGAAATATGCCAAAAGGTTCAGTGGTTACCTATGGCTTTTTTTGCTCTTCCTGTACTTTTATAGTTATTTAAATATTAACCATACAAAATCTTTCACATAGTTTTGTGTCATTCTGAACATCCTAATCTTAGAACAACTCTAAAATTATTTAGGAAATAAAACAGTTGTACAAAACCTGGCAGGCAGTGAAGGGAAAAGTTTGTATGTTGTCTCTTAAGTGTCAGCTATCAATGATACCAAAGAGATTCTATTTTCAATTATGTTTTCTTGAGCTAAAATAGATCTTGGTTCATCCAGGGTATTTAAAATCAACCTTCATCAGGGCATCTAGGTGGCTCAGTCAGAGGAGCATGTGACTAGATCTGGGGGCATGAGTTTGAGCCCCACGTTGGGTGTAGAGATTACTAAAAAAAAGAAAAAAGGTAAATCCACTTAAAATTTTTTTTTAATCAGCCTTCATCATGTCACTCTAGTAAAATTTCTTTTTTTTAAAGAATTTATTTATTTATTTGAGAGCGAGAGAGAGAATGAGAATGAGCACGAGAAGGGGAAAGTCAGAGGGAGAGGCAGACCCGGTGCCAAGCAGTGAGCCCAAATGTGGGACTCGATCCCAGGACTCCAGGATCATGACCTGAGCCGAAGGCAGTCGCTCAACCAACTGAGCCACCCAGGTGCCCTAAAATTTCCTTTACTTACAGATTTTCAAACAGCTTCAACCTGTGTTTAATAGACAGGAAACTGGTCAAATATTTGCATCTGCCTATTTCCCCTGCCCCAATTACTTATATTCCACTGCGATGCAGTTCTTCCCAGTAATGTCAATACTTGACCTTGAAATATATGATAGGAAGTTCACAGACTTTGGTGCCAGGCTTACCATCTGTTTACTGCTCTATCACCTTATCCTGTTGCTTTCCCTTACTGAGACTCATTTATATCCTCTAAAATGAGTTTAATGATTCTTACTCTATTATTGACATGTTCAACTCCTAGCAATTGAAAATAATATCTATCGTTATTGTTATTACCCTGGTTAATTCTTTATTATAAGGAAAAGAGCAAACAGTACCCAAAGCAGTCATATTTTACAAGGCAGTTGCTTTTTTAAAAAAAATTTAAAAAGATTTTATTTACTTATTTGTCAGAGAGAGAGAAGGAGAGCCGAAGCAGGGGGAGCAGCAGGCAGAGGGAGAAGCAGGCTCCCCGCTGAGCAAGGAGGACGATGCAGGACTCTATCCCAGAACCCCGGGATCATGACCTGAGCTGAAGGCAGACGCTTAACCCACTGAGCCACCCAGGCAACCCAAGGCGGTTGCTTTTAATATTTACAAATGCACATGGAGCGACTGGGAATCTGAAACACCTAAACCTAAGGTCTGATGATGTCACAGCAGTGAAGCTACAAAGAAAAGCATCTCTCACTCTCTGCAGTGCAAGGAGTGAATGGTCCAACGAATAAGCCACAGCCCATGAGAGTAAGAAGCAAGCAATTGATCTGGAATGTCTCCAGGTTTCTTACCTCAGTGATGGGAGGTGGATGGCGGGTCCATGTGCCCTGTTCTCTCCTTGAGCCTCTTCTCCCCAGCAGCGTGGGTTCCAGGAGAGCAGACGGGCCTCTCATTCATTCCAGCTGCAAATCCGTAATGAGAGCTGGCTTGGGTTGTAGGCAGTGTCCTAGGAGTGGGGGATGCGCCCGTGAACTAAGCTAACACATCTGCCCTCTTGAGTTTATATTCCAGTGGAGAGAGACAGGAATGAATAATAGACATAATACATCAGTAAATTAGGTAGCCTAGAAGAGAGGCCTGCGATGGAAAAATAGAGCAGGGAAGGGTCGTGGGGATGCTGGTGGCCAGGCAAGCCGCTTTTCATGGGCTGCTCGGGGTCAGCATCACGGGGAAGGCACCACTAGAGCAAACACTGGAACGTGGTGAGGGATCAAGGCACAGGGACATCTGGAGAGACAGTAACAACCGCCAGAGCATGGGTTCTGCACTGAAATATCCGAAGAGGGCTGCTAGGTACTGGGGTTATAAGCCCAGAGGGAAGTACTGACTCTCAACTCTAGGAAGCAAACTGAGGGTTGCTGGAGGGTCACTGGAGGGGGAACAGGGTAACTGGGTGATGGGCATGAAGGAGGGCACGTGCTGTGACGAGCCCTGGGTGTGACACGCAACTGATAAATTATTGAATGCTACCTCTGAAACGAACGGTACCCTTTATGTTGGCTAATTGAATTTAAATTGATAAAAATGGTAAGTACTACCTGAGATATAAAGAATGACCTCGAATAGGAGTCAGGGAAAGCTGGTCCAAGGGATTGCCAGGGGAGATGATTCTAGAAGGAAGTCCAACAAGGGTTTTGCCAGGTCAAGAGGAGCACCGGGTCGATGGGACAGTACATTGGGAGTCAAAGGTGACACAGAGGACCTGGTAGACTGGTGATCTTTGAAGGCCCTTTGCCAGAAGGGCCACACTTCATTTGTCTGGGGAGGTCCAGTCATGTGAAGGCACGCCCAGAGTTCTGGAAGCATCGCATTCCCTTCCAAGCGCAGAGCCTACTTTATTCAGCCAAACCTTACTCGTGGTCTTCCAAGTTGTTTGCAGCTTCCCACCATGACCCAAGAAAGAGAGGGTAAACATCTTTGTTTGTAAAACTTTTTTACACTTGTTCAGTTATTTTCCTAGCATGAATTTCAGGAAGTCAAGTGGCTGGATTCAGGGCTTTTCGTATTTCAACCTTTGATACATTTCCCGCTTGGCCTTCCAGAAAGAATGTGTCAGTTCTCAGTCCTACCAGCAGTGTGGGAGAGAGACTCTTTGCCCACATCCTTACCAACAGCCCATTATTTTTAGTATCTTCTCCCAGAAATTGGATATAAAAATAAATATGAGGAGAAGATGGTTTCAGACTCTGAGAAGGAAGTTTCCTAAACTGATCGTTTTTCTGCTGTCTTGGTCAATAACAGAAATCGAGATGGAGGCCATCTTGCTGTACAGTCTTTGCCTCGCGAGTATGACAGTTCAGAAATCCCAACTCGGGATGCAGCCAGTAGAATGAGACCATTTGTATCCACAAGAATGACTCCTACATGGGGCGCCTGGGTGGCTCAGTGGGTTAAAGACTCTGCTTTCGGGTCAGGTCATGATCCCAGGGTCCTGGGATGGAGCCCCGCATCGGGCTCTCTGCTTGGTGGGGAGCCTGCTTCCTCCTCTCTCTCTCTGCCTGCCTCTCTGCCTACTTTGTGATCTCTCTCTGTCAAATAAATAAATAAAATCTTTTTTTTTTTTTTTAAAGTGACTCCTACAGCTGAGGAGAGACTCCTGGCTCGGGCGAGGGGCAGATCTGAGTTAGGTTCCAGCTCCATCCCTTATTCACTGTCTGATCTTATGAGGCAAGTTACTAGAACTGGGTGTACCTCGATGTCCTGGTCTGTAAAATGGTGCGGTGAACGCAGCATGTATCTGAAGGAGTGTTTGTGAGGGACCATAAGAGGCTGGCAGTTGTGTCCTGAGATGGGAAGGTGCAGCCAGAGAGCCTGTTAGCAGGAGGCAGGAGACCCAGCCCCACTCGTTTCTGCTCCCTTTTATGCTGCCCCTGACATCCCAGGATTTCAAGTTTACCTGGATCTTAAGGGACTCCTCAGACCTCTGTCTCATCCCCTTCCCCCCACACACTGGGGAACCTCTGTGTCCCTCTGAGATGAGCTCCCCTCGCCCCCATCTGTTGCTCAGGGGAGTGTCTTGGGTGGAGGAAGACTTGGCTCTTCGAAAGGACAGACATGTGGGAGAAGAAGACATTCCCTGGGGACACAGAAAACAGGGAGACAGCTGCCTCAGCATTTAACAAGTGTTCTCTCCATATATCCTCCTCATCATCATCACCATCACCACTAAACTCTAAGGCATTTCTTTTTTTTTTAAGATTTTATTTATTTGACAGAGATGACAAGTAGGCAGAGAGAGAGAGAGAGAGGAGGAGGAGGAAGCAGGCTCCCCACTGAGCAGAGAGCCCGATGGGATGCGGGGCTTGATCCCAGGACCCAGAGATCATGACCTGAGTAGAAGGCAGAGGCTTAACCCACTGAACCACCCAGGCGCCCCTCTAAGGCATTTCTGAATCCACCCCGTGACTGTCGCTGCGGCGGCCAGACTGTCACATTGTCAGATGAACACTAAATAAGGCCCGTCCGCATGGCCCGGACAGCCTCTCATTTGTCCCTGTCTCCCCTTCCGGGGCAGAGCAATGCATTCTAGCGGAGAAATAGCCGCTGGTGGTTCTTGTGAGCCACGAGGGACCCTCAGGCCCTGTGCCTGTCGGTCGTACACGGGGCCTACCTGGGAAAGGCAGGTCACCTTATGCCGAATAGACAAACCTCAGTTTACTCAGGTGATCGTGACTCCAGCCTTGAAGCCCTCCCCCTTCTCACCCTGGAGTCTGACCTCCGCCCCCAACCAGCGGCAGGACCCCTTCGCAAGTTTCTTAACTCTGAAATGTGTGCTCATAGTAGTGCCTATTTGGGGGCGGGGTGGTTAGTAAGAGAATTAAAAGAGCTAATAATGCATTTAAAGGACTTTGGTACAGGCTGCCCGGCCCACAATAAGCTCATCAAAAATCATAGTTGTAAGGATTTTTTTTTCCTTTTTATTAGGATCGTGGAGGGATCAAGAAGAGAGGAAGGAGATTCAGCCAAGGAGACTGAGCAGCGGCACCAACCAGATCAGGGAGGGGGGAGACCAGGAGAGAGGGGTGTCATGGAAACCGAAGGGGAGAGAATACCAGGAAGGAGGGGGATCTAACGCAAAAGGGCACTCAGAGAGGCCGGTTTCTTCTGACAAAACAAAAGAGCGGATTTTCATCTCTTAGCGACCAAGGAGAATAAAGGCAGAAAGGAAGAAAATTAGCCTATAGCTTTATTTGTTTTAAGTGTTTTTATTTAAATTACAGTTCGGGAACATATGGTGTTAGAGAAGCTTCAGGGGTACAATAGAATGATTCAACACTTCTATACGTCACCCCACGTTCATCATGTCAAGTGCCCCCCTTGATCCCCATCCCCTCTTTCCCCTATCCTCCCACCCCTTTCCCCTCTGGTAACCATCAGTGTGTTCTCTAGAGCTCAGTCTGTTTCTTGGTTTGCCTCTCTCTCTCTCTCTCTCTCTCTTTCCCCCTTTTGCTCATTTGTTTTGTTTCTTAAATTCCACGGTTGAGTGAATCACGTGGTATTTGTCTTTCTCTGATTGACTTGTTTCGCTTAGCATAATACTCTCTAGCTCTGTGTCATTGCAAATTAGCCTACAGCTTTCAGTGAAACCCTTTTCAGACTAACTCCATTAATCTGATCGGAATGCCCAGGTGTGAGCTTCATATCTTCTAATTAAGGAAAATGCGTATTTCTTTTCTTTTCTTTAAAGAGAAACAACGAAAAGAAATGTCAGGTTACATCCGGTTGGTGAAATAAAAAATTAGACAATCTTAAATTTACACAGTGGAGGGGAGGGCAAGGGAAGAAAAAGGGATGGATCACAGAGCAGGTTTTCAAAACCATGGTCTATACTGAACCCCCAAACTCACTCCAGTGAAAAGGAGGGTAGGAAATGGACAGAACTTACTGATGTTTCATTCCATCTTTCTATTCTACCTGGTGCCACAAAGAAATTAGGGCAGCCTAAACTGTGTCTTTGGACAAATATTGGATAAGTGTTTCTAGACTAAAATTGAGAAAAAAATGATTGGGAAGTTGACTGCTATTCTAATCTAGACTAGATGAGGGAGGTAGATACCTCCCAAGGGGAGACTTAGGGAGACATAGAAAGGAATTAGGGGTGAAAAATCTACATAAGCTGTAAAGTGTTGGGGATCTGAGGCCGAGAGACCCATCCAGTCTCCTTCTGGCCATAAGGGTTAAGAAAGAAGGCTGAGGATTAAGGCAATTTCGGGGTGCTGGGGTGGGGGAGGGGTGATGGCAGAGCACAAGAGGCGGAGCCTCCAACCCTCACCACCACCACTGAGAGGTGAATATGCCCCCCCCCCGCCACCCCCCTCCCTTTGCGGGTTTTAGAGTCAGATGGTGAGGTCATTCATGGAGCAGGAGCAAGAAGCCAGGGAGGAGCAGAGGGGCTTTCTGGAAAAAGCAGCACTTCAAGGCCAGTTCTGGGTATGGCAGCCCAAGGAAGCCTGTCCTGGCTTCCCCTACTCCCTTGGGAGCCTCAGCCTGCACCCCTTCCTCCCTACTGAGTTGTCACCAACTGCTAGCCTAAACCCCAGTGTCTCTCCCAGGGCCCCTCACCCTCCTCCGTTCCCAGGACAACACAGCCCGGAGCTCTGTATGACCCCTGGACTCTGCTGCGATTCCTCCCAGGGTTTGAAGGCTGCGGATCTCTGTGTGTCTCCCCAGTCGACCTCACCCTAGCGCCTCCTCCCCAAACAACACTGTGCTCCCTGGACGCCCCCGACGCCCTCCCTGCCACTGCTGCTTATGCTAAGCTAAGCTCTCCGCACTGCGGAGTCCCCAGTTTGGGCACGAAGAACGCCCGTCCCCACCTGGGCCTCAGGTCTGCACATTCAGTTCCCTCTCCGCATCCCGCCCTAAATGCAAGCACCGCCCCCCAGCCTTGTCCTGTTCGCAGAAACAGGAACATGCGCACCTACGCAAGACACAGGGACCCTGGGGGTGGGGGGACTGTGGCGACACACATCCTCTTTTATCAGCCTCCACGTGAGATCCAGAGATGGGACAGGGCAGGTTCCAGGAATGCCCTCCACTCGACTGAAATGCGGGGTGCGGCTTCCCTGTCCCCC
>ML100156.1:36791-66271 GCA_003697995.1 Taxidea taxus jeffersonii
GATTCTCCTTTCCTGGGACTAGAGCCGGGAGTGGTTTTGTGCTCGTATTTTTAGACTGTGTTGCAGTTAATTCTGCGAGGATGCAGGGTGAATGGGCCAGAAGCCAGGGGCGCCATGTACCAGGCTGCAAGGGCCGCCATAACAAAGTACCACGGATTGCGTGACCCAAATCACAGACATGGATGTTCTCACAGTTCTGGAAGCAAGAAGTCCGGATCAAGATGCCCGCGGGACTGGTTGCTCCCGATGTATCTCTCCTGGGCTTGTGGATAGTTACACTCTCGCTGCCTCTTCACAGGGTCGATGCTCTGTGTGCCTGCTCTGATGTTCAAATCTCTTTTTTTAAATTAAGATTTTATTTGTTTATTTGAGAGAGGAAAAGAGTGAGTGAGAGGGAGAGAGAACGTCAAGCAGACTCCCCACCGGGCAGAGAGCCTGATGCGGGGCTGGATCTGAGGACCCTGAGATCATGAACAGAGCTGAAAACCAAGAGTCAGACACTCAACCGGCCGAGCCACCCGGGCGCCCCTCAAATTTCCTCTTCTTATAAGGACCCCAGTCAGATTGGACTAGAACCCACAGCTTCGTTTTGACTTAATCACTTCTTTTCAGGGCCCATTTCCAAAAGCAGTTACATTCTGATGTAGCAGATGCTAGATCAAGCGCAAAACATGTGCTGTGGAGGGACACAGACAAGCCCATCATACCCTATCTTCCCTTATCTCTGGTTCTGGAAAAGTGTGTCTCCTTTCCCTAATGTACAGTGCAGCCAGGAGGTCTCTGTGGGGCTCTCAGGGCTCAGGGTGATGGTAGCATGTCCTGCCCAAGTGGACCATCCAAGTTCAAGGTTGTTACTATTGCTTGCTCTTGACCAGGATTGCTTGGACATAAGTGAACACTGGATGCCCTGTCAGCTCCTGTGGGGTTCTTCTTTAGGCTGTCAAGATACTTTGCCTGTTCCTTCCTGCTTTCTTATTTCCAGCCTTACTATTTGGAATGCCTTGGAGCATACAATCCAAATTTGGAGGCAAAGCACCTTCCATCTCAGGATTGTGGCCTCTCTCTTGTGGATGGAACAGTGCGGGTGGGGGGTGCCAGAGGCAGGGAGAAGGCAGGCTGGTGACCCTAGAGAGTCAGGAGTGATGTTGGCAGTGGCTTAGGAGCTAACTTTGGATTGTTCCTTTGGCTTCCCAGCACTACGACATCTGACCCTGGCCCCTAAGCAGCTTCTTTTTCTGAATTTGAACGGTCTCATCACCAAGGCAGGTCATCTATGACTGGACCTGGTGGCATCGAAGAAGACAAGGATGAGACCTCGGAGCGCTGGCAGAAAGGTTGAAAAGAAACAGAGGGTGTATCGGGTGTCTGGGTTGTGTTGTTAGAACAAAGAGAGGGTCTTTCCACACGGGGCTGGGGGAGCATTTGCGAAGCTGGCTCCCATCGGTCGGTTATGGGGCTTCCCTTATCTCTGGCTTCATGTTTTGGGGTGTCCGGGGACACTTTCCATCACAACGATTCAGGCTCTGGTGGCTCTAAGGAGGCCATGTGTTATTTTTCAACTGCAAAACATAAACTTTAAAAACTACCTCATGATCAGGAGCTAAAACTTTCAGTCGAATCAATAATAACTACCTTTGGTTGCCTTGCTCCTCTTTGTCAGAAATTTTCCATCCATTATGTCCCTTAAGCATCTCCAGCAGTCCTGTTGAGACATTGTTCTCCCACCAAGTACCTAAGGACCTGCAGACACTTCACAGGGGGGAGCTCTGGCTCATCTGAAGTCAGAGCAGTCAGAGCCCAGTGGGGATGCTTACGAAACGCCCTCCCCAGGCTAAGCTGGGACCCCGAGGGCAGCATCTCTCATGAAAATATTCCACAAGATGGTGATAAAAAGGTATTTTTAGACAAACAAAATCTAAGAGAGTTTGTCACCGGCAGATTGCACTAATGGAAATTCTGAAGGATGTACTTCAGGAGGAAAATTATCTTAGAATGAGATGCAGGATGGAATAAAGGGCAAGGAAAGTAATAGTACGTGGGCAACACAAGTGAACATTGATGGAAGAAGGAGTCATAAAAACGTCCGTTCTGTTTTTTAAAAAAATAAACTTAAAGTACTTCACAGTAGGACAAAATGTCAGGAGCACCCAAAGTGGAGCTCAAGTTTTCCAAGAACCTCGATTCATATTGGAAGCGATTTAGGTACTTCTTAAATCTAGACTTTTATCGAAGGTAATTATGTATGTAGGAAGTAAAAGGATGTAATTATTAAAATAATAGCAATAGAATGTAAATTTTCAAACTAGGAGAGAGGGGAAGATAATTGAAAAGTTTAAAAATTCTCAATTCTTTTTAAGTCAAGAAAGAAGAGGCAAAAGAAACATGGGGGAACCAATACAAGCACAAAATAAAATGGTAACTTGGGAAAAAAAGGATAGCTCGAAACCCCAATATATCATTAATTTTACTAAATGTTTTGTCAAAATAGGATTGTCAAATAGAATTACTAAATACATCCATATGCTGTTTAGGAGAGACAAATCCAGGGTGCCCGGGGCGTTCAGTCGGTTAAGCCTCCAGCTTTTGGTTTCAGCTCATGGTCATGAGATCAAGCCCCATGTCAGGCTCCCCGCTTATCAGGAGTTGGCTTGAGATTCTCTCTCTCCCTCTCCATCTGCTCCTCCTCCCGCCCCAGCCCCACTCATACACACTCTCCTCTCTCTCCCTCCCTAAAATAAATAAGACTTTAAAGAAGAATGGGGGGCACCTGAGTGGCATAGTCGGTAAAGCGTCTGACTCTTGGTTTCAGCTCAGGTCTTGATCTCAGGGTCGTGAGATCAAGCCCTGCATCCTGCTTGCTGCTCGGTGCAGAGCCTGCCTCAGTTTCTCTCTCCCTTCCCCTTTGCCCCTCCCCTCCCCTGTGCTCAGGAAGAGAAATCCAAAATATAAGGATACAAATAGGTTGACAATAAAAAGGCAGAGAGAGAGAAATCATACAAGTAATTATGTAAGTGATAGAAAATGTGTATAGTGACATTCATATCAGACAAAATACACTTAAAATTAAAAAGCATTATTAGAGATACAGAAGGTCATTTTGTAAAAATAGAAGATTCAATTCACCAGGAATGATTATGCATTTACAGCAAAACCTCAAAATATATAAAGGAAAAGTTAACTTACTACAAGGAGAAAGAGACAACTATATAATCAGCGTGGGAGGTCTTTCCCCACCTCTCTCAGTAGTTCATCAAAGAGGCAAAAAACATGTCTCTAACGGTACAGAATTTTTGAACAACATAATTAATAATTTGAGCTTCTAGCCAATGTATAGGGCACTGCAACCAAGAACTACGGAAGACACATACAGAACTTTTATAAAATTTGACCATGTTCTGAGCCAGAAAGCAAGTCTCAACACATTTCAAAAACCAGAATCTGGTCATAACGTAGAAAGTTACAAATTGAGAAGTATAAAGGTAACTGGAAGCTCTCCGTATGTGTGTAAATTAAGATACCTGTTCTGAAATAACTGATGGGTCAAAGAAGAATGAAGTGGAGTTAAAAACATTTGTAGTTGAACAATAATGAAAATACATCAAAACTTGTGGGACACAGCGAAAGCGATGCTGAAAGGGAAAAAAGTATCTCTTAGCAATGATGAAAGGCCAAAAGCTGATGAGTTAAGTACCCATTGCAAGATTTAAAAAAGAAAACAAGACAATCCCAACAAAATTAAGGAAACGTGAAATTATAAAGAGCAGAAATTAATGAAACAGAAAGCAAAACAACAACCACCACAACCACCCACAATTCAATGTTCTCTCTTGACACTTCTATTCAACATTGTTCTGGAGTCTGATCTAATGATTTATAAGAAACTTATGTTTTGTCATTCAGATCACCAAACTATATTATTCCTCAGATATACTGAGTCCTCATCCCCAGTTCCTGTAAATGCTTCAGAGCCCTGAAGGTGAAGTGGGTGTCTTGTTATTAATGAAGGTGACTTTTGGACCCCACTAGAAGGTAGGGGCTGGTTGCCAGGAGGACCCACTGAGGGATCAAAGTGTTGGAACTTTCAGGGCCACCCTCCCTGGAGAAAAGGGAGGGGCTGCAGGTTGACTCAGCCAATGGCAAATGGCTTAGTCCAGGGAGCCTGTGTAATAAAGCTTCCATAAATCCCCCAAAGGACAGCTTTTTGGAGAGCTTCCATGCTTGGGAAATCAGAACCCAGAAGGCTTCCACATGCCACGGAGCCAGGCCCCAAGCTCCACGAGAACAGAAATTCCTTTGTTTGGGGCTTCACCCTATGGATCTCTTCATCTGGCTGTTGATTCGTGTCCTTTATCATATCCTTTCATAAACCGGTAAACATAAGTGTTTTCCTGAGTTCTAAGAGCTGCTCTAGCAAGTTAATCAAACCAAAGGAGGAGGTCGTTGGAACCCCCAAATCCATAGCCAGACAGTCAGAAGCACAGGGAATAGCTTGGACTTGAGACTGGCATCAGAGGTTGGGGGGTGGGTGACCCTCCTGTAGGACTGAGCCTTTAACCTGTGGCATCTGATGCCACCCTGGGTAGACAGGGTCAGAATTAAGCTGAATTCTCGGACACCCTGGTGGTGTTTGCAAATTGCTTGGTGTTGGCTGGGGGATCACCTCCCCATGTTGGAATTGGGTCTAGGAACCCTGAAACGATGAGTATTCTAGCTAGGGAAATTAGGCCAAAAAAAGACATACACAACCTCCAGATTGGAAAGAAGTCAAATGATCTCTAGTTGTGGATGATATGATTTTATACATAGAAAAGCCTAAGGAAACCACTGAAAAACTACCTGAACAAATAGATTAGTTTAGCATGAATGTAAGATACAAGATTAATATACAAAACTCAATTGCATTTCTATACATTAGCAATGAACAACCCAAAAATGAAGTTAAGAAAACAATTCAATTTATAGTAACATCAAAAAATAAAATATTTATGAATAAATTTAAGAAGTGTGAGACTCCTACCATAAGAACCACAAACTATTACTGAAACTAATTAAAGATCTAGGGGTGCCTGGCTGGCTCAGTCAGTAGAGCATGTGACTGTTTATTTTTATTTTTATTTACTTATTTGACAGACAGAGATCACAAGCAGGCAGAGAGGCAGGCAGAGAGAGAGAGGAGGAAGCAGGCTCCCCCCTGAGCAGAGAGCCTGATGTGGGGCTTGATCTCAGGACCCTGGGATCATGACCTGAGTCA
The DNA here is from genome assembly GCA_003697995.1 of Taxidea taxus jeffersonii. Lineage (NCBI taxonomy): Eukaryota > Metazoa > Chordata > Mammalia > Carnivora > Mustelidae > Taxidea > Taxidea taxus. The sequence goes on from ML100156.1 coordinate 42,043, forward strand.
AAGGCAGAGGCTTTAACCCACCGAGCCACACAGGCACCCCTAGCATGTGACTCTTGATCTCAGGATTGCAAGTTTGAGCCCCACATTAGGAATGGAGCTTACTTAAAATTTAAAAAAAAAAAGAAATTAAAGATCTGAATAAATGGAAAGATATTTCATCTTCATGAACTGGAAGACAGCATTGCTAAGATGGTGACCTACAGATTGACCTACAAATTCAAGGTGATCCCTATCATAATCCCAGTTGGCTTCTTGGTAGAAATTGACAAGCTGATGGTAAAATTAATGTGGAAATGCAGGGGACCCAGAAGAGCTAAAACAATCTTGAAGAAGAAGAGCAAAGCTTGAAGATTCACACTTCACAATTTCAAAACTTATAAAAAGCCACAGAATCAAGACTCTGTGGTACTTGCATGAGACTAGAAAGATCAGAACAGAATAGAATTGAGCATCTAAAAATTAATCCATTCATTTATGGTCAATCGATTTTTGACAAGGCTATCAGACCATTCACTGGATGGTCTGCACAAGAAATGACACAAGGACAGTTATATATCCACATACAAAATAATGAGGCTGGACCCCCACCTCACACCATGTACACAAATTAATACAAAATTGGTCATAGATTTAAATATAAGAGCTAAAATTATAAAACTCTTAGAGGAAATCATAGTAGAAGTATATATTTATGACCTTGAGTTAGGCAGAAAAGTCTATGACACCAAAGCACAGGCAAAAAAGAAAACACAGATAAATAGACTTTACCAAAGTGTAAAACTTTTGTGCATCAAAGGACACTATCAGGAAAAGGAAAAGACAATCCACAGAATGATAGAAAATATGTGCAAATCGTATATCTGATAAGGGACTTGTATCTAGACAATATAAAGTACTTTTACAACTCAATAATAAAAAGACAAATAATCTGGGCACCTGGGTGGCTCAGTGGGTTAAGCGTCTGCCTTCGGCTCAGGTCACCATGGCAGGGTCCTGGATCAAGCTCAGCATCTCGCTTCCTGCTCAGCAGGGAGTCTGCTTCTCCCTCTGCCTTTGTCCCTCCCTCCACTCATGTTCTCTCTCCTTCAAACAAAAACCAAAAAAGTTTTAAAGTTCAAAAATTTTTTTAAAAAGATAATCCAATTAAAAATGGGCAAAGGATCTGAATAGCCATTTCTCCAGGGAAGATATAGAAATGGCCAATAAGCACATGAAAAGATGCTGAATGTCATTAGCCAGCAGGGAAATGCAAACGGAAACCATAATGAGAGACCACTTTATACCCACTAAGATGTCTACAATAAAGAAGACAGACAGTAACAAGTGTTGACAAGGCTATGGACAAATTGGAATTCTCAAATATTGCTGGTGGGAATATAAAATGATACAGTCACTTTGGCAATTTTTGGAATTTCCTCAAAAGGTTAAATACAGAATTACCACACCATGCAACAATTCCACACCTAGGTGAATGAATACCCAAGGGAATTAAAAACATATATCCACATCAAAACTTGTACACAAATGTTCATAGCAGCATTAAAAGTAATAGCCAAATGGTAGAAAAACTCAAATGTCCATCAAGTGATGGACGAATAGAAGGGATGAAGTACTGACTCATGCTACCACACCCATGAACCTTGGAGACGGGATGTTTAGTGAAAGGACCCAGTTGCCAAAGGCCACAGATTGTATGGTTCCATTTATATGAAATGGAACCATACAAAGAGTCAAATCCAAAGCAATGGAAAGTAGGCTAATGGTTTCCAGGGGCTGGAGGGAGGAGAGAAAGGGGGTGACTGCTAATGGGTACAGGGCTTCATTTTGAGGTGATGGACAAGTTTAAAAATTGATTGTGATAATGATTGTACAGCTCTGAATATATTTTAAAAACCACTGAATTGTATACCTTAAAAGGATGAATTGTATGAGTGTGCATTGTATCATGATTAAGCTATTTTTTTTCATTTTTACGCATTTATTTTTTTAACTAGGCTCCACAGCCAATGTGGGGCTTGAACTCAGGACCTGGAGACCAAGAGTTGAATGCTCTACCAACTGAGTCAGCCAGGCACCCCTACATTTTTATTTTTTAGATTACTTGAATGTTTGTGTTTTTAAAAATTTTAAGTGGTTGGGGCGCCTGGGTGGCTCAGTGGGTTAAAGCCTCTGCCTTCGGCTCAGGTCATGATTCCAGAGTCCTGGGATCGAGCCTCGCATCGGGCTCTCTGCTCAGCGGGGAGTCTGCTTCCTCCATTCTCTCTGCCTGCCTCTCTGCCTACTTGTGATCTCTGTCTGTCAAATAAATAAATAAATCTTTAAAAAAATAATTTAAAAAATTTTAAGTGGTTTAGATTTTCTTTTATTCTGGAGGTATAGTGGACATGCAGTGTTGTGCTAGTTCCAGGTGTACAACATAATGAGCTGACTTGACAATTCCACAAAAGACGAGTCTCCATCTCTCACCACACAGATGTTATTACAATATTGTCGACTAAATTCCTCGTGCTGTACTTCTCATCTCTGTGACTTATTTCTAAGTGGAAGTTTGTATGACTTAATTCCCTTCATCGATTTTTTTTCTGTTGAGCAGGGAGCCTGACGCGGGGCTCGATCCCAGGACCCTGGGATCCTTCATCTATTTCCCTCCCCCTACTTCCCCTCTGGTAGCCACCAGTTTGTTCTCTGTGTTTTATTTTATTTTATTTTATTTCTTAAAGATTTTATTTATTTATTTGACAGAGAGAGACACAGCGTGAGAGGGAACACAAGCAGGGGGAGTAGGAGAGGGAGAAACGGGCATCCCCCCAAGGAGGGAGCCTGACGTGGGGCTGGGTCCCAGGACCCTGGGGATCATGACCTGAGCCAAAGGCGGATGCTTAACTATTGAGCCACCCAGGTGCCCCAGTTCTCTGTGTTTTAAGAGTCTGGGTTTTTTTGTTTGTTGGTTGGTTGGTTGGTTGGTTTTGTTTTTTAGGTCCCATACAGAAGTGAAATCATATGCTATGTGCCTTTCTCCCAGGCCAGATCTAGAGCGAGAGAGGGAGGAAGGTGGCGTGCAGAGGCAGAAGGCAGGCCGGACAGCCCTGGGTGCCCCCTGGCAGAGGGAGCCTGGCGGGTGGGCAGTGGATCAGGCTGGTGGCCCTTCCAGTGTGTGTGAGGTAGGGAACACTCAACCACAGCCTGGGGGCCTGGGTTCAAATGGCAGCTCTGTCACTCTGGGAACAATTCATCAGTCTCTATGTGTGTCAGTTTCCTCATCCAAAGGGCCGCTGTAATAACAATGGGCTCTCTTTCATCAGACTGTCACGGAGACCAAATAAAATCATGCTATAAAAGCACTGAAGGGCGCCTGGGTGGCTCAGTCAGTTAAGTGTCTGCCTTCAGCTCGGGTCATGATCTCCAGGTCCTGAGATGGAGCCCCGCATCAGGTTCCCTGCTCGGCAGGGAGACTGCTTCTCCTTCTCCCTCCACTCCTCCCCCTGCTCATGCTCTCTTTCTCTCTCTCTCTCTCTCTCAAAAAAAAAAAAAAAAGCCCTGTGAAAACCCGTGGTGTACAGAAAGAGGAAGTTATGTGTTTGCTTGCTTGCTTCACTCATGTGTCCCTGTCACCTGCAACGGTGTCTAGCACACAGCAAGTTCTCAATACATGCGTGTTGAACGAATGAAGAATATATGTACTAGAGTATGAGTACCAACTATCTGGAAAGCAAATGTAGGAGACAGGCAGAAGCAAGTTTCTGCACCCTTCTCTGTGGATCCCCATCCCCTGTCGCTGCCCTGAAGGTAACAATATCACGGGTGCTCATGCTACCATATTTTCCCTTGCCCAGCCCACTTACCACCGACCACGAAAAGAGCGATGGCTGCCATTCATCGAGAGCTTATGTTCTCGGCACGAGGCTTTGCATGCATATCCTTGCCTTCACCTTCCAATCTATCCCCATGTTTAATGACTGTTTCTCTTGGGGAAAAAAATACCTGTTAATGGCTCTAAAGCTTGAGTTTTCTCATCGAAGCTGGAAGGCAAATCCTACTACAGAAATTGGCTTGGTTCCTGTCGGAGTCTCTGTTCTCAGGACTCTTCTAGGCACAACACAACCCCAAGCTTGATCATGTGTGGCAAGGGACCCAGCTGCCGTAGCTGTGCCATCAGGCCTAGCTGTGATCGACGGGGGCAAGAACAGGGGCAGGGGGCAAGCTGCTGGGGCTCTGCTACCTGAGGTGGTCCCCAGTGTCATGACAAGCCAGTGAAAGACCCCTCCCGTTGATGGATTCCAACCCACACCAAGGTGCCGAAGCTTTTCGATTCCTTTCATAGCTACATCGAGGGGACACAGCAGCTGTCATTCAAATCCAGGTAATCTCTTTTCAACACTCTGTGACATTTAAGGGAGCAGATGGAACAACTTGTCAAATGCTTGTCCGAAGCTGCTCACCTGGGCCCACAAATCCTTCCCCTCCGCCAACAGATTTTTCATAAAGGAGCACTAATCTCTCTCTGGCTTAGTGTCCTTTGCATCCCTACAAACTTAGATGTTTGGGCCATTGGCTAGGTTCAGAATCTTCTGGTAGGCTCTCCCATTCCACCACCTCCATTCCTCCTTTGTAATTCTGTCACAGGTAGAAAGAATAGAACTACTGTTGATTACCTTGGGTCTTCCCCTAAGTGTCCCCAAGTTCCATGACGGTAGATGGAATTGATTAACTTCTCTGCTGGACCCACAGTGCCCAGCCTTGGGCCTGGCCCAAAACAGATGCTTAATCCATATTTGTCAATGAATGAATGAATGATTGAATGAACAAGTGAATGAGAGGGAAAAGCAGAATCAAATAAATGTGGTAATTGTTCTTAAACCTTTGGCTCAGCTCCCAATGTCACGGTCATGGGATTAAGCCCCACATGGGGCTCTATGCTCCACACGGAGTCTGCTGGAGATTCTCTCTCTCTCCCTCTGTCCCTCCCTCTGCTGGCACTCTAATTAATTAATTAACTGATTAATTAATTTAAAAAAAGAGAATACTACAAAGAATCCTCCTGGACTACCTATCCAGACTCCATCAACTGTGAATATTTTGGGACTCTCTCCCTATGTATGTATTAAGGTTCTTTTTTCTGAACCATTTGCGGAACTATTGTATATGTCATTCCACTTTTCTTCATATTTCAGTGGGCAATTTCCAGGGACAAGGTCATGCTCAGAGATAACCACAGCACGGTTATCAAATTCAGGATCTAGAATCCTTGCAGTCCTTGTAGAATCCTTGCAGTCCTTGTAGAATCCTTGCAGGATCTACAGTCCTTGCTCCAAGTTTGCCAGTTATAAGGGGAAACTCTTTTGTTCTCTCTGGTTCCCCAGAGCAGAAGGATTCACAGGTGGATGGATATATGAGGGAGATGATTTTTGACCATAGAATATGAAGACCGACCTAAAAAAATTAGAATGGACTATCAGAGAATGAAACAGCCTCTCTCCAATAACAGAACTCCCTGTCGCTGGATGTATTTAGGTGGGGACCAGATTACCTGTCAGGAACGAGGGAGGAGGAGACCCCCAATGAACATGAGCTACAGAATAAGCTTGTCTCTGTGTGCAGCTCTGCAAAGGAGCTGACTTCCATGCAACAATCTTGGTTTCTTTTTTTTCTCCACTTAGCGTTTCTAGTGTCAGGGTTGGCCCTTTGTGTGTGTGCTGGAGTAGCTAGTCTTTTCCATGGCACAATGTCAAAGTAACCTTGTTCCATCAGCCCTGACATGTTCTATGAACAGGTCAGTGCTGAGATGATAATACTAACGTGATTATACACTTATGACAGGCCAGGCACTGCTGGAAAATGCTTCACAAATGTTAACTCATTATGTCTCCAAAAAGCCCCAGAATGTAGGAACTATTATCATCCCTATTTTACTGATGAGGAATCTGAAGTTCAAGTCGATGTTTGATATCTTGCATTGGTTCAGATCCAATGTGTTAGACTACTTAAGACATTGTGTTCCAGTTAAGATGAGTGTATGTGGAGATTTTAAAAATTGGCTCAATTCTCAGAAAGGAAAAAAATAGTGAAAGAAACTGAAACATGGTACTTCAAGACTTCAAGAATATTAGTATTTCTTTATCTTCTTACATGTATTCTTTTCCAAAAAGGGCAGGCTAATTCAGAGTTTGGGGGCTTATTTTTGTTGTTGTTGTTCTATATTTAAAAAAAAAAAAAGATTTTATTTATTTATTTATTTGGGAGAAAGAGTGTGTGCCCAGAGAGGAGGATCAGATAGCAAGGGAGAAGAAGTCTTAAGCAGACCCTGCACTGAGCACAGTGCCTGATGCGGGGCTGGATCTCACGACTCTGCGGTCACGACCTGAACCGAAATTAAGAGTCGGACACTTAAACTACTGGGCCACCCAGGAGCCCCTGGTTCTACATTTCTATGTTTCCTGATTTTCTGATTGTTGTTGTTGTAATTACTATTTTTCTTTTGAACACCTACTTTTCACTTTAATTGATATGCCAATTCCAGACTCAAGACTTGCTGATCAATCTCCCTATTACACTATCATCCCAGAAGACAGAGGAACCAGGACAATAGCTCCTTATTTCCCAAGCCTTGGGGATTTCATATTTTTCAGAGTAGTTATCTCCTGTCCAATTCCTACTAATCATTCAAATTTCAGCTCAAATGTCCCATCCTCGGAGGAGAATTTGCTGCCCTTCAAGATGTGGTGGGATTCCCGTTTCCTGCTCCCACTGCATCATCCATCTTGCCCTCAGAGCCATGATCACATGTCATATGATTGTCTTCTGTCTTCACGGTGAGACTGTCATACAACTTCTTGAGAGGCCGTACCTGCTTTTTCTCCCCAGCATAGCTTCAGAGCTTAGTATGCTGTAGCCACTGAATAAATGTTCGTTGAATGAATGAACGAAAAGATGAAGACCCAGTTGCACTCCAGAAAAGGAGGATGGCAACGGAAAACATTGGAGAGGAAGTGGTGCCCCTGGAGGCAAAATGGAGAATATTTGAGTATCAAAAGTCAAAGCCCACCAGTGACTTGGTCAAAACGAGGGATTTGGTGGGTCAAGCAGAGAGCTGTGGTCCCTGCCAGAACTTTGGCCAGTAGCTACATGACAGCAGTGGCGGCAGGAGAGATCTCAATTCGGCGCTAGCATGCCATAGCTGGCCGGAAGTAGTCTGCTGTCAAGGGTTTAACGCTTCAGGAAAGAAAGGCTACTACAGAGCACGTGCCCCCATAGTTTTCTTCATTGGGGAAGGTGGAATTGAGCTAGCCTAAGAAGACGTCAAGGAAGAACTATAAAGGGCTTTTGAGAGGAGGGGTGTTGGTGGCCCCGAAATCATGTCCCCACTCACTAAGTGGCAATCACAGAGCTGCCCTTACCATTTCTCCACGCAGCCCCCAGATGGCAGCAGTGTGTTACTCTTGAGCCGTGAGTTGCTGGTAAGGGCTCTGCCTTCCTTCTCACTGGCCATTGCACGACTGCCTTATGGCAAACTCAGAACTCTACTTCCCCCGGGGTCAAAAGGCTTGCAATGTGTCTTCTGGGAGTGAGCCCACTGGTCTTTCCCACAGCCCTGACTCCTGAAGTTGCTTTCCTCTCATCGCCACCCAAGTGCCCTCCAACCCTGTTGGAAATTATACCCAATGTTTCCCGCCAACAATCCGTAGTCCTCTAACCCTGTTGGATATCATGACCCAATGGTTCCCGTCAACAATTCATAGTCAACATGTCCAAAACAGACTTGGTATTCCTCATCCATCCCCTGCCTCACCCCCACTCCAGCCATTACTTCTCCATAGCGTCTTGAACATCTCCCATCCATGTGTGGAGTCCTGGTGAGTCCACCTCTAAAATATTTCAGATCTGAGCTCTGTTCTCTAATTTTCCTGGCACAGGAGAGCCTCACCACCTCTCAACTAAGCTCCTATAGGCTTATCTCCATCATCTTCCTCCCACAATCTACCTGCCACCACCATCTGGCACTTTGCCCAAACTCCTCCCAACACGACAATGCCCCCTTTCGTCAATCTCTTCAGATTCTACTCACACTTCAAGGTGCAGATCAGTCTTTCCACTGCCTGTCTACAGAGCTTCCTTTGGACCTCCTTTTCTACTCTAATTTTTCACACTCTGCCTTGAAGCTTACTCATTTTTTTTATGTATGGATATCTCCCTCCCTCCCTCCCTTAGCCCAGGATGGCAACTACATGGCCCAAATTCTTCCAGTCATCCCCCTACCGGTTCCCAATGAGGCATCACTAATGGATCTTAGCTGTGTTTCTACCGAGCCCACACTCAATCTCAAAATCCTTCTCAAAACATATCTCCAGGCAGAACTGGTTCACCGGATGGAACAGACGTCCCGTCCCTACCTTGGACTCAGAAACAATGACACAGATAGCAAGCCCTGCTCTTCTCTGAGCCCACCACAGTATCTTGTACATGATCTATACTCATGTAAAGGCTTCTGAGTGAAGGAATAAGGCAGTGGGCTAGAGCAGACCAGGTAGCAGGAATGGCGCTCCCAGACTCCACGGTTCAATTCAGTCAGCTTTTTTTTTTTTTCACTCCAGTGGATCTACCCCATCCTGCAGGTGGTAGTCACAGGGTGTATATCAGTATTTCCCAATGCTGCCCAACCCAGCGACTTACCAAAAGCTGCATGACTAAGCGTTCACTCAGCAAGGGGAAGGAGCACGTACTTAACCACATACAATTTTCTTCAACCTACCATGCAGACTCCTAAGCCCATTTTTCCAGCCTGCTTTCCAGTTTGCAGTACATTTAAACATATCCTCAAGGGGTGGCGCCATTTTGGTCCTAATGAATCCATGCTGAAATGTTCTCTCAATGTCACATTCTCAACGTGCTTGGATCGGTCCTTATTCCCACAGGGGGAGAAATGATACAACACAGATATGCTTTTGACTGCATGTGCACAAACATTCCCTACGCGTATTAAAAGTTGGCATTGGTTGTGTGGGGGGTGGGGTAGAGTGTGTGTGTGTATGTAGGGTTGTTTTTTTTTCCCCCAAGGAAAACTGGGTGCTGGTTGTGTAAGAACTTCTGAATTTCAAGGCAAATCTTGAGTTTTCACTTCTTTCATGGGTGACTAACTGTCCTTATCAAGAATTTCCAGAGCCCAGTGGAATACAGAGTGACACAGATGTGCAGTTCCAGCAATCTGGAAGGTGGGCGTGGGGGAGCTACTTTGTGGTGACGGGGCCATATTCATTACTAGAAGCCAATGCAGCAAGGTTTTGAGGGTCAAATGATTGTTTCTAAATCCTTGCCCCTATATATAACAAGGCATTGGTATTCAAAAATCCACCATGAGCCTTGCTGGATCCTGATCAAAGCAAACTCTAAGGAAAAAAAAGTGAGACAGTTGGGAAAGTGCAAACACTGACTGGATACTTGATAATATTAAGCAATTTTTGTTAAAATTTTTAAGTATGATAATGGCATTGCAATTAATTTTTTTAAAGACTTTATTTATTTATCTGACAGACAGAGATCACAAGTAGGCAGAGAGGCAGGCAGAGAGAGAGGAGGAAGCAGGCTCCCCGCTGAGCAGAGAGCCCGATGCGGGGCTCCATCCCAGAACCCCGGGATCATGACCTGAGCCGAAGGCAGAGGCTTTAACCCACTGAGCCACCCAGGCACCCCGAAATTAATTTCTTGATTGAGTTTCCGTACTTCCTGTTTTCTCATCTTACCTTTTTGGAAGTGATCTGGATAACCCATGGTGGTCACTTTACTCATCATTTAACTTAGCAAAACTTTAAAGTGACTGGTTACATTTCAGAAGCTATTTAAAAGTTTACCTGTAAACCTTGTAGTCTTATTTACATCTATTTGATTTACTTGTTCTTAACAATTATGTTTAGACTTCCCCCAACACTTTGAGAGACACTGGACAAAGTCAATCATTATTTTAAGTTGGTTTTTTTTTTTCTGACAAATTTGCAACAGAGAGGGGCACCTGGATGGCTCAGTGGGTAAAGCCTCTGCCTTCAGCTCAGGTCATGATCCCAGGGTCCTGGGATCGAGCCCCACATCGGGCTCTCTGCTCAGCGGGGAGCCTGCTTCCTCCTCTCTCTCTGCCTGCCTCTCTGCCTACTTGTGATCTCTGTCTGTCAGATAAATAAATAAATTTTTTTTAAAAATTTGCAACAGACATAGCATGAACTTATGTGATTTTCAGTAAACACAGGCAGAATAGAAGTTGTATATTTAATCCTGATAACTCTAAAGACATGTCTATTTCCATTAAACCCATAATCTTAAATTAGCTTTAGTAATGAATATTTTCCCTATTGTAGTTGTTTTTTCATCAATTATTTTTTTTAAATATTTTATTTAGGAATGCCTGGGTGGCTCAGTTGGTTGAGCAGCTGCCTTCGGCTCAGGTCATGATCCCAGTGTCCTGGGATTGAGTCCCACATCAGGCTCCTTGCTCGGCGGGGAGCCTGCTTCTCCCTCTGCCTCTGCCCGCCACTCTGTCTGCCTGTGCTCGCGCTCTCTCTCTCTCTAACAAATAAATAAAATCTTTAAAAATATATTTTATTTATTTATTTGACAGAGAGAGAGACACAGTGAGAGAGGGAACACAAGCAGGGGCAGTGGGAGAGGGGAGTCAATGCGAGGCTTGATCCCAGGAGCCTGGGATCATGACCAGAACTGAAGGGCTTAACTGACTGAGCCACCCAGGCATCCCTGAAGTTTTTTTTTCTTCTTTTTAATTAAAAGGGTCTTGGGGCACCTGGGTGTCTCAGTGGGTTAAGCCTCTGCCTTCGGCTCTCTGCTCGCAGGGATCCTGCTTCCCCCTCTCTCTCTGTCTGCCTCTGTGCCTACTTGTGATCTTTCTCTGTGTCAAATAAATAAATAAAATCTTCTTTTAAAAAGGGTCTTTAGTTTTTAGAGATCTGTACTGAAGTATTTACAGATGAAATGATACGGTGTCTGGGATTCACTCCAAAATGATGCATTGCACGTAGGGCAGAGAATGGGTAGGGGTATAGACCAAGCAAGAACCACCGTGTTGATCACTGTTGAAGCTGGAGGACAGTTATTCAGTGTAACAGTCTCTCTGCTTTTGTTTACGTTTGAACTTTTCCATAATAACAAATTTTTTTTTTAATCCACGAAAGCGGTACCACGATTTTGGGGAGGCTTCTCGACGACGAGTCTCACCCAGGAGGAGGAGCCCACAAACATGTTGTCCTTCCTTGTCCACATTAGAAAGGATGAGCAGCAGATCAAATGTCTGTAGCAGGAGGCAGAGGCCCAAAAGGAGGAGAAATGAGGTGGGGTGAGTCTGAAAAGAGAAGGTAGGAAAGGCCTAGAACATGGGCCCGTGCCAGGCTGGACAAGCCACTGCCAGCCACCAAAAGACAGCATGGGGGCTGGCGGCAGCTGGAGAGAGAATGCTGAAAGGAGTGGGACTTGGAAAGGGGAAGGTATCTTGTCTACACATGTTGGCGGGGGCTGGGGGGATGCAGCTTGAACGTCCGAGCTATAAAGCAGACTCACGTCCTGGGGAGAGCTGCCCTTGTCTCCCTCCAGCGCTTCTGGAGACAGGGCGGAGATGAGACATTTGGAATTCACTCTTAGTCCAATTCTCAAGTCAAAGCATAAGTCATCGAATCATCTTCTGGTTTTGTCTGCACTTTCCAATCTAGGAGTCTTAGGTCAGCTGCTCTTCTCGGTCGGCCCCCATTACTTTTTGGAAAACGACCCCCAATTGCCACTTTCTTAACTGCGAATATTAGACCTGGAAGGCCCCCTGCAGATGGCTTACTGCTTTTTTCCCCAGGTGAGAAAACACAAACTACGAGAAAGGAAGTGACTTGCGCAGCAGGCACGTGGTAGGTGCTCAACGCGTTATCTGTGGAGTCCGGGAGGGATATATACTAACCCGACCACCAAGAAATTACAGCTGGCATCAGATCTGAAGGGTGGGTGCCCATGCCATATAGTTTTCACATCACGCCTGGTCGAAAGAAGATGATCACGTCGATAGAGACGGCAAGCTTGGGCTCTTCCTGGCTCTGCCATTCTAGTTCTAGTCTCCTGTTCTAGTTCTAGTCTCCGTGGGGCCCCTGTGTGCGGGCAAGGCAGCTCCCGGGTGTGAGGCTCACAGCTAACCCACGCCTCCTCTTTGGGCTGAGGCTTGTCAACTGCCTCGTGGCCTCCTCAGTGCCCCCAGGGACTGGCCAGCCCTATTTTGGGCCGCATGGCAGGACGCGCATTAATCCTCGCACATTAGACGTCTACGTGGCATTCCCATCCTGAGAAAATGGTTAGTTTGGGCTCCAGACAGCCATCTAGCATTATTTCTCTAGTTTTCATCTACCCAGGGTTCGAAGGAAGGAAAGGGAGGGAGGGCAGGAGGGAGACAGAGAGAGAGAAAGAGAGAATGGAAGAAAGAAAAACTACTTTTGATTTGGGGCATCTGGGTGGCTCAGTCAGTGAAGTGGCCAACTCTTGATTTTGGCTCAGGTCATCATCTCAGGGTTGTGAGATCGAGTCCCACATGGGGCTCAGCGCTCAGCGGGGAGTCTGCTTGAGGCTCCTCTCCCTCTGCCTCTCTCCCCTCCCTCTTTTCTCTCTGTCTCAAAAAATAAATCTTTAAAAAACATTTGATTTTAAGTATTTTTAGAAGCATTAAAAGAGTTAAGATTCTAACTTTCTAAATTGGAATATAGAAGTCTTTTTCTCAAAACAGTACAATTGGAAAATGTCATGCCACTACCAGTTCAATAAAATGAAGGTAAATAGTGTAACATGATATTGTGAAAGAAGGTACATTGCTGCCACCACCATTCTCATTTTCACATAACAGAAAAGGAGGGCCGCTTGGCTGGCTCGGTTGGTGGAGCATGCAACTCTTGATCCCAAGGTTGTAAGTTTGAGCCCCACACTGGGTACAGAGATTACTTTTTTAAAAAAATGATATGCACAAGAAGACATCTTATTGTGAAATTTTAAAACATTAGAGACCAAAAGAAAACTTAGAAGCTTACAGAGAGAGAAGAGTTACACCCAGAAAATTGGAAATCAGTAAAGGAATCAGACTTTTCAAAAGCAACACTAGAAACAAGAACATAGTGGAATATGGTTTTCAAAATTCTGAAGGGAAATTGTTTCTAAATTGGGAATTCTTTACCTAGGGCTAATTTGAATCATATGTGAAGATATATTCAGATACAGAAGGGTTTTATTTAAAAATTCCCTCCCTCGGGACGCCTGGGTGGCTCAGTTGGTTAAGTGGCTGCCTTCGGCTCAGGTCATGATCCCAGCGTCCTGGGATCGAGTCCCATATCGGGCTCCTTGCTCGGCAGGGAGCCTGCTCCTCCCTCTGCCTCTGCCTGCCTCTCTGTCTGCCTGTGCTCTCTCTCTCTCTAATAAATAAATAAAATCTTAAAAAAAAAAAATTCCCTCCCTCACGGGCACCTGGGCAATCAAATCAGTTAAGCATCTGCCTTCTGCTCATGTCATGATCCCACGTCCCACATCAGGTTCCCTGCTCTGCGTGGAGTCTGCTTCTCTCCCCCTCCCCTAGCTCGTGTGCATTCTCTCTCTCTCAAATAAATAAATAAATAAATAAATACATAAATAAAATCTTGTAAAAAATTACCTCCCTTGCAATCTTTCTAAGGAAGTTAGCACAGGATGTAGTCCAGCAAAACCAGGGCATAATGCTAGAAAGAGGACCGCCTGAAAAGGGGAAAGCAGAGTTGAACCAAGAAGAGGAGCAAAGGGCGCTCTCCCCACATGACAGTTGGGTGGCAGGCCCGGAGGACAAACATTCTAGAATGGATCAGGAAGCCAGCCAACTCCATGAGAGTTGTCTCCAAGAAAAAGGAATGGAACTCATTGATTACATGTGATGAATGATCATGCCAAATGGAGTTTTGTGGTTCTGTCAGCAAGTTTGGGGCTGAAATCATGACAGGTACATAAAAGAACAAATCAAACCAGAAAAAAGAAACAATTTGGGGAAGATAAGATAAAGGAAATACAATTTAATGGCACCATACATGGATCAACTGTGCACAACAATTATACAAATATTGCAAATATTGAATATTTTACCCCCAATTTTTTGTATTTGTAGAAGTGTGAGTGGATGTGGGGTATGTGTGGGGGGGGGGTGGGGGGGGTGTTGGGACATATAAGAAAGCTAGTTCCTCATCCTTCCATTGTAGAAATTCAGAAATAGCTCATTTCTAAACCTAAATAAAAAATAAGAAACATTGGGTGTTAGAAGAGTTATATACAAAAAGAACTAGCTAAAAACGTTAAAAGCAGTTTAAAACAACACAAATTATTATCCCACACTTGTGTAAGTCAGAAGTCCAACAGAGTATGATTGTATTTTTTGTTTGGGGTCTCTTATTAAAGCTGAAATCATGTAGGTAGCCAGCCTGAGCTCCTATGTGGAGATGCTAGGGGGGGATCCAGCTGCCAGGCTCACTCACGTTGTTGGCAGGATCCAGTTCCTTCCAGCACTTTCTTTTTTTTTTTTTTTAAAGATTTTATTTATTTATTTGATAGAGATCACACAAGCAGGCAGAGGCAGGCAGAGAGGGGAAGGGAAAAGCAGGCTCCCTGCCGAGCAGAGAGCCCGATGTGGGACTCGATCCCAGGACGCTGGGATCATGACCTGAGCCGAAGGCAGCGGCTTAACCCACTGAGCCACCCAGGCGTCCCCTTCCAGCACTTTCTGATGGCCTCTTCCACTCTCAAGCCTGCAATGACACTTTGAGGCCTTTCGGTGCTTTGACTCTGTCCTTCTCTTTCACTTCCAGCTAGAGAAATTTCTCTGCTTTTAAGGGCTCAAGTGATGAGGTTAGGCCCACCCAGATAATCCAGAATAATTTCCCCATTTTAAGATCTATAATCTTGATCACATCTGCAAAGTCTCTTTTGCCATGTAACAACGTTTTCATAAGGTTCCAGGCATAGCGTGAGGGCGTCTTTTCTGGGAGCAGGAATCAGGGGGTCAGGAGTGGTGGGGCAGGGAACCACAGTTTTTTGGTTTTAAGATTTTATTTATTCGACAGAGAGATAGCGAGAGTAGGAACACAAGCAGGGGGAGTAGAAGAGCAGGCTTTCCCTGAGCAAGGAGCCCAATGTGGGGTTCGATCCCAGGACCCTGGCATCATGATCTGAGCTGAAGGCATTAACGTCTGAGCCACCCAGGTGCCCGTTGTTCACTGAATTCAAAGGGACTCTATTTTAGGTAATATATCGAATGTCATGATATATATACAAAAATCCATTTTTGTGTTTCTAGGCAAAATGGCCTACGATCTGCAGAGCATGGTAAGAAATAGTTGTTAGGCACAATCATGGCTGGGCCCTAGTGAAAATTCTGATTTGGATGGACCACAGGGCTCATCCAACATATCAATTCCTCCTACTATTGTATTAAAGGACCCACTCTGGTTATTTTTGGCAGTTACTGCTCATAGCTAGCTACTTCCTGTAGCAATAGTAGGTGACTGTAAATGCATTTTCCTTTTTGTTTAAGATTTTATTTATTTGGGGCACCTGGGTGGCTCTGTGGGTTAAGGCCTCTGCCTTTGGCTCAGGTCATGATCCCGGGGTCCTGGGATCGAGTCCCACATCGGGCTCTCTGCTCAGCAGGGAGCCTGCTTCACTCTCTCCCTACTTGGAATCTGTCTCTCTGTCAAATAAATAAATAAAACCTTTTAAAAAAAAGATTTTATTTATTTATCAGACAGAGATCACAAGTAGGCAGAAAGGCAGGCAGAGAGAGAGGGGGAAGCAGGCTCCCTGTTGAGCAGAGAGCCCGATGTGCAGTTTGATCCCAGGACCCTGAGATCATGACCTGAGCCAAAGGCAGAGGCTTAACCCACTGAGCCACCCAGGCGCCCGGGTAAATGCATTTTCTTGATATGCAAAACAAGTCATTATCTCAGGGTTTGTTGTTTTTTTTTTTTTTTTTTGGATGACAGAATAGAGCTAATCTGGTCCAATCTCATTTTGCAGATGAGAACACTAATGCCCAGAGAGAGGAAGGGACCTGCCCATGGCATTGCTCGTGTTTGAAGCAAGGATCCCACTTCTGAATGAGTTCCACAACTTATGGCCACTGTTGTAAACTTTGGATGGGATGAAAAATAGCGAAGTTTAACATCTTCATCTTACAGGCAGGGAAGCAGATGTAAACAGGAAGAAACCCCTGCTGGAGGTCATCTGGAACTCCTACTCTAACGGAGGTCACTTTGCCCTGTGTAAAGCACATAGATAATAGAATGCACAGATGAATCTGAAGATGCTGTAAAAAGCTCGCTTAAATGGCTTAAGTTCTCAAATAGCTTCCATTTGGTAAGCAATTTAGCAACAATCTGAAAGAAAATATTTCTTCTTTAGGTAGCTTTCTTCTTAGGACAAGTAAATATATTACTGACCTTCTAATAAAGGCTCTAATGTCAGGCTGACTTGGTTTCCAGTTCTGTCTCAGTCATTTACTAGCTGGCTGATCTTGCACACACAACTCAATCATTGTTTTTTTTAAAAGCTTTTATTAGTTTGAGAGGGAGGGACAGTGCACAAGCAGGAGGAAGGGCAGAGGGAGAAGCAGACTCCCCGCTGAGTGTAGAGCCCTACACAGGGCTCATTCCCAGGACTCCGAGACCATGACCCAAGTGGAAGTCAGATACTTAAATGACTCAATCATTTCATGTGTTTCTTCATCTATAAAATGAAGGTAACAATGCCACCTAGCTCACGGGAGTCACGTGGGAATTTAGTGAAATAATACATTTAATTTGGCACCTGGTAGCCACTCAATAGCCCTTTCTCTTTTTTATATAATGTTTGTATCTAATAAATGTTGAGAACTAGCAGTGAAATATTTTCCTGTTGCTAATAGTAAACTAATAGTGTGACGATCAGGAAAGATGGTTAAAGGCCAAAGAACCTTCAGGAAGAAATCATCTTGTGAATCGATGAGAAAAATATCTAGCACATCTCAATGCCAATAAAACTCCTCCCTCACTTAAAAGTAAAAGTGTGCCAAGATTCAGCTACAGTATTTACAAGAAACTTATTGCTTGATCTAATCATTTGAGTTTGAAAGAAGATCTCTGAAATAGATTTTCTTGTTTCCTTGCTTTCTTCTGAAACTACTAATACTTTGAAGGCATAATGTGTTTCTCATATGAGCTTGTAAATGAGCAGGACTTCATGGAAATGACAAAATGGTAAATTACTCTAGAAATCAAATGTACTTCAATTATTCCGGCTCCTCTCCCCCAGACAAGGTGAACATGTTTGTGATTACAAAAATGTGTTTTCCACAGATCTCATATAGATATGCAACCTCAAGTGTCTGTCCTCAAATGTCTTCTGTCATAATACTCAGTATATTGATGTATTAAGCAGCAAAGCTTTCTTATTAAGAACACAACTGTATTTACCTGGAGACAGAGTTCCAGAATCTTCTTGGATCATTCTAGATAGTTACAGAAATAAGCTTACCAAGATCAGAAGCCCCTACCCACCACCCTGTAGGGTTGGGATTAGGGTGATTAATAAATGTGGTCTGGCTAAAGACCCACTCCTAGAGCTTAACACTATTAAATAACAAAAGCTCAATCAAGTAAATTTGAAAGATCTAGTTGGCTTTATTTTTTTTAATTATTTATTTTTTTCAGAGAGAGAATGAAAGAGAGCATGAGAGGGGAGAGGTCAGAGGAAGAAGCACACTCCCTGCCGAGCAGGGAGCCCAATGTGGGTACTTGATCCCGGGACTCCAGGATCATGACCTGAGCTGAAGGCACTTGCTTAACCAACTGAGCCACCCAGGCACCCCTCTAATTGGCTTTATTATGTGACTCATGAATCCAGCAGCATCCCCATCTAGTAAGTAGAGAGGAGTTCAAAAGAGCCACAGAAAAGAAAAGGCTTTTAAAGGTGAAGAGTGAGGAGCACCTGGGTGGCTCAATTAAGTGTCTGACTCCTGATTTCTGCTCAGGTCATGATCTCAGGGTCGTGAGATCGAGCCCCGCATCAGGCTCCATGCTGGGTGTGGTGCCTGCTTAAGATTCTCTCTCCTTCCACCCCTCCCCCACATTTCCTCTCTAAAAAAATTAGTAATAAAGATAGAGAGGGAGTGGGAAAAAGGAAATTATTAGCAAGGAACCCATTGTTTTAAGCAAGGTCATCCTCCCAAAGGGAACGGAAAGGGTCTATCAGTAAAACTCCTGGTGCTGAGCAGGAAATTCCACGTTGACTGATTAGAGGTTAAAGGCTGAAATTGCAGTTAAGTATTAAGTCTTGCCTTACTGACTCAGGTAAGTGACACCATGCTGGGCCCGTGTTTTCTTTTTAACATGAATGATTAAAAAAAAAACAAACCCTCCATGATATTGAAACCATTTTGTTATAGTTGCAGAAAGTAAAAGACCACATTACCATCCCTTAGGAGGACAGCTACTGAAAACTGATTATTAGGCTTAAACTAATTCTAACTGTTGGGGGTGTATACTTGTATTTATTTTTCCTTTCCCATAGGTTTCCTGCCACTGGCTGGGGGCAGGGGTGGTGTAGGGTCACAACCATGTTGGTGACAGCAGACATTCTCTTCCCGGGGTGGGATGATATCATGGACAACGGGCCAGCGCCGCTCCCTGAGCTCTAAGGTGGTGCTGGTGAAGGTCACACCCCTGACTCTGGTGACACGCTGCTCTGCCGGGAGGGGCTGCTGGCTGGGTAACCCTTTCTCACCAGGAACCGCCAAACCACCAGGTATGTCAAGATGGAGACCCGCAGCAGCCGGCAGAGCTGGCCCCCCACTTCTCCTCTTTGGCAATGACACACTCGGCCTTCCCGCAGGCGAGCGCCGCCGGCTGCAGCCCCTCGAAGCCACCTGCCCCATGGAGCCGCCTCTCCCTCCCGGGCCCCCCAGCCCCACCCCGCAGCAGCCCCACCGTGTATTGCCCTGAATGATCAGAAAGACAATTTATCAAGTACTTACATCCCTTTCGGTACGGCCAGCACAGGCTGTGCTGGTATTAAGCTTGGCTCGTGTCCTTATCAAAAAACACAGGTGCACCGAGCACAGCCGAGGAGCTTATGAGAAACTAGAAGATAAAATAGCTGTCTTGGATTTTTTTTTCCCACAACATTTATTCTTTTAACTCCAATTCTGCCACTACCCACTCCTCACAACTCTTTGCCCCAAAATAAGACCAAAGGAAGACATGTGGGTGACGTACAAAAAGACAGTATTTATTTCACTCAAGCTTTCGTATAAGAAGTTAAACAAAACGACCCCTAGTTGAAGGCATTACCAGAAATATTCTTAACATTGTTTCACGTGTCCCTTCAGTGCCCAGAGAGAGGAAAAACTTAACTGACCATCCTTATGGTGGGTTTTCTTAGGAAGGCTGAAGGAAACACAATCCATATAGTTTAGGCGTAACATAGTGAAGGAACCTCCGAGTTTCCTACAGGTGATGGAAATCCCACTGACGTATTCAAGCTCCCTTTTCAGTGACTATTGAAGAGCTATAGGTATTCCCGTAATTCACTGCCCACTTTTCCCTCGAGTATCTGACAGCTCAAAGTGGGGAATGAAAACCAAATGCAACATCCCTGCTCTGGGGCTGTGACTGTCACCATCTGCCGTCCCTTGGGGAATCATGATACCAAAGCACCCTCTCCCTCACTGCCATCTAAACAGGATACCAGGAAAAGTGGCCCTGGGTGAGGCGTGTGGGTGTTTTGCTTTCCAAAATTATAAAAGACTTGACTGGGAGAGCATCTCCTTCCCGCACAGGAAAACCCAATGTTCTTTCTAGAGAACCTTGTAACATAGTGGGACATCTACTCCGCCTGTCTCCCACCTCAATCTGACCTTAAAAAAAAAAAAAAGGCACAGGGCGGCAACACGCTGACGTCTACCTGTGCCACGAAATTTCCTCCTGAGCCAGGGTAAGCCGGTGGCCACCTTGGCCCAAACCCAGGGCGAGCAGGGGCCTCTGACCTCCTCCCGCCGTCCCCTAAGAGTGGGAGGGGCAAGCCGCAACATCGGAGCGCGGAGCGCTGCCCGTGGGGGAGCACCTGGAGAACTTGCGGGTGTCAAGTTCTCAAGTTCCTACCAAGAACAGGGAGTCTGTGTGCATGAGGAGAGAGAATGGGGGGAGGGGGGGCTTTCACTTCCATGCTTTAAATCTGGAGGAAGGCAGAGCAGAGGGAACATCTCAGCCGGTCTGACGGAGGGCGGAGTAAGGATGGAACCCTAACTCAGCATGCAAAAAAAATGAATACAGATGTTGGAGCCTCAGATGCTATCCATATAGAAGCAAAACCTACTCATAACCAGTTGAGGCCGGAAGGGAAAAGGGGAAGACCTAACTACTCTTTTCTGAAGCCAAGAGCAAAGTTCCTAGTGAAGATTATACCTCCTTTCTGTTTAGAAAACGCAGAGAGAAAACAGTAAACTTTGAAAACCTTCCAAGAAATGCAGACCCACGCAGAAGTTACAAGACATGCAAGAATCAGTCACTGTTTCTTAGTCTCTTCACTTTACCTGAGATGCAAATTACTCCCTGCCCCTCTAGGTGTTCTGCACAGCTTTACCTTCTGCTTTCTAATTTCTAACGAGACAGGAAAGACGCGCTGCCGGAATGCCCCTGAACGCAGCAGGGGAGACTGGGCGTGGGAACTGGGGAGTCAAAAGGTCTGGCAACTGACCAGTGCAGATAGAGCCGTAAAGAACAGGGGAGTCTCGGCTACACTGTCACCCGCCTGAGCGGTGCCTCCGGGCTGGGGGCCGAGCGCAGGGACAGGGGGTGAACATCTGATCTGAGCGGTGGAGGTGAAGAAGGCTGGGGTGCAGGGGGAGGAGGGGGGAGCCTGCCGTGGCTTTGAAAGGTGTTGGGAAAGGAGCGGCCCCTGTTTTTCATGGCCAGCTCCGATGCCTGGGCCTTTCAAAGCAGGGACTACTGCTGCTCACGGGGCTGATGATTCCAGACTGCTAAGGGATTTAAGAGCCACACACATTCCTCCATGAGATCCCAAACAGATAAGAGATTTTATCAATTTCGGCTGCAAGATGCTCTCTGTGACTCAGATTAGCAACTGCACCCAAAATGTGTTTCACACAACAAATCAAATGTAGTTGGTATTGCTGGACACAGAGAATACAAAGCAGGCACAGATCCCTTGGAAGTTGTCGCAACCCTTGGTAAGATGAACTCTACTGCCATCACAGCCGTTGGCTTTGTCCCTGACTTTGAAGCCTTCGCAAGGGCCGTCCGCTTTTATAATTCAACAACAGGGACTCAGCTCCCGTCGCCAGAGAGCCCCTTGGGTTTTGTTTCTCAGTGCACGACTCAACAGAAAGGCAGGGGCTCTTCGGAGCTGCCTGCTTGCAAATGGCCCAGTGGTTTCAGCTTCCGTTTCATGAGTTCCCAGATAACAAAATGCAGAACGGGATGAATCTTCACAAGGTCACGTTGAAGGTTAAAATAAATTATCTCCATCACTGAGAGGCTCTCTTCAGGTTTTCTATCAGCACCACAGAGTCGGTCTCTTCTTTGGTTTGCTTCTCATAGATGTCATACTTCTTCCAGTGCTGGAAGGAAGGAAAACACACACACACACACAGGATGACTCTTGTAAACAATGTTCTCTCCCTGAGGATCCGCAACCAGGGGATTATTCTTAGGTTTGCGTGCATGGAACCATAAGTGTATGTTTTCCTGTCATGGTTTTGGTTTGGGGGATTTTGTTTTGTTTTGGTTTTGACTAAGAATCTTCATCTATTTGAACAATTCATGAAGCAAAACAATCGGGAATTAACATTCAAAGGAGAAGGGAGAGCATGGGATTGTTACATGATGTCTGATAGCTATCTCAAGAGAGAAACGCGGACATCTCCGAAGCTGGAAACAAAGTCTTTTGAAGAATAAAAGGGCGATGTGCTTTTCTTACATTAACTGTTCCTACCTTTATTTTCTTGCCACTCCAATTTGCCCATCGCTCCAGAGATAACAGGCTCAAAAAGTCAATCAGCACTGAGGTCAATGGCAATATATAAAATGTCCCCAAAAGCCTTAGTGCAGTTAAAACTTCTGAAAGATGCTATATGGACAGTTTCATGTGACATCATTTGCAAGAAGTGGGAATCATGCATTTAAAGGCAAGCTCATTCTGAACTCAATGTAAATGCGTCTCTTAACGGTGAAAGCCAATATCCTGGCCTTTGCCTTCTTTCCTTAGAAATCAAGGGAAAGGGCGGAACCTGAGCTCAGTCCCCTCATCTGTAAAACAGAGTTGCTGGACTAAACCCGGGGTCAGCAAACTGCGGTGTAAGGGCTGGAGCCAGCAGGCCACCTGTTTTTGTAAATAAAGTTTTCTTGGCACGCCTCTGTTTCTGTGTGGTCTGAGGCTGCGTTCACACTACAATGGCAGAGGTGAGTTGCCCTAAGAGCAAAGGGCTGGGTAAGTCAAGAATATTTGCTCTCTGGTTCTTTCCAGGGAAAGTGTGCCACCCCTGTACCAGATTTTTCCCAAGCTCCTTCTCTGCTCGGAAGTTTTCTGGAACTTCCGAGGAAAGGAAAGGCAAAGCAGAAAAACAGAAACAAGAGCAACAGGGACTATTCCGCTGCCTCGGGCTGTAGTTAGAGATGGACTGAGCAGGTCGGGAGCATCCCAGTCTTGGAGAGCACAGGCAGGGAAGAGCTGAGAGACACTGCTTCAAATATCCAAATTATTCTAAATAAATGAGTTAACCCTCATACTCCTAGTAGAATGACTAAAGTTAAAAAAAAAACAACTGACAATCCCAAGTGCCAACACAGCCGCAGAGTAACCGGAGCTCTCCTGCAGTGCTGTTGGAAATGCAAACTAGCACAGTTGCCACAGGTCCTAACAAAATGAAACGGAGACCAACTTTGTGACCCAGCAGGCCCACCCCCAGGGATCCCCCCAAGAGAAATGGAAACCTATGTCTACACAAAGACCCCCACATGAAGGTTCATAGTAGCTTTCTTCGTAAAAGCCCCAAACTGGAAACAAGCACACCGTCCTTGAACAAGTGAATGGTTAAATAAACTGCGGCCCAGCCGTATCACGGCATGTTGCTCGGCAACAAAAAGGAATGAACCACGGGTACACACATCAACACAGACAGCTCTTAAATGCACCGTGCTGGGTGAAAAAAGCCAGACTCCAAAATCTATGTGCTTGGTGATTCCATTCGTAAGACACTCTGGAAAAGGCAAAACTTTAGGGATAGGAAGAGATGAGTGGTGGCAAGGGTATGGTGACATGAAAATGTTCTCAATCGACTGGCCTGAGTCGTGGTGACAAAACTGCACACGTGCCACAACTGCAACCGCACAGAATAACTGTGCGCTTAAAAAAGAATAAATTGTCTTTTACATAAATCAAATCAACAAACCTGGCTTTTGAAAATGTGAAATGCACAGGATCTAATAAAAAACAGTCTGAAAAAATTACATAACCTTGAAATAATGGCTTCTTCAATAAATGGCACTAAGACAACTGGCTAAGCATTTGAAAAATAAAGTTAAACCCTACTTGACGGCCCACATGGATTAATTCCCTATGCATGAAAGACCTAAATGTAAAAAACAAAATCAAGTAAGAACTAGAAAAATATACTTGGCAATAAGTACATCAATCTGAGACAGGAAAACGCTTCCTACACACAAAAAATACAGAAGATTTGAATGCATAAAAAAGAAAAACATCATTAATCACCCTAAATACTGCACAGAGGCAAACAGACCACAAGCCAAAGAATTAACAGCTGATAGATAAAAAGAGCTTTATGGGGGCACCTGGGTGACTCAGTGGGTTAAGTGTCTGCCTTGGGCTCAGGTCATGATCCCGGGGTCCTGGGATTGAGAGTGGGTCAGGCTCCCTGTGGAGCTCCACAGGGAGCCTGCTTCTCCTCCTCCTCCTCCTGCTTCTCCTCCTCCCTCTGCCTCCCTCTGCCCCTCCGCACTCTCCATGAAAGAACATGGGCTCTTTCTCTCTCTCTCTCTCCCAAATAAATAAATACATAAATTTTTAAAAGAGCTTTAGGGGTGCCTGAGTGGCTCAGTCATTAAGCATCTGCCTTCAGCTCAGGTCATGATCCCAGGGTCCTGGGATCAAGCCCTGCATCAGGCTTCCCGCTGAGCAGGGAGCCTGATGCAGG